>RYZW01002337.1:2298-12571 GCA_004367215.1 Colletotrichum trifolii
AATAATATAGTTCTACTAGGCTAGTATAAATCTAGCTAAATAATAAGCAATAAGCTATAGTATACTATCCCTATCTTTTTATAAAAAATAACTACTTAATACTACTTTTAAATAATCTATTTCTACTACTATATATACTCTAAATCCTATTAAACTATAATTAGCTTTAAGATAAATACAAACTTAACCTCTTCAAATACTTACTAGTACGTAGTATCCTAGCAAAATAGTACCCTTTTCTATATTAGCTATATAAGAAGTTTTGTTAAACTAGAGAAATAGTTAATTAGGTTATAGTAAAAGTTTATAAAACTAAAAAAGCTCTAGATACTATAGATATTCTTAGGAACTTCCTATTCCTATATAATTTTAACCTTTTTAGGGTTATAATAAATACCTTTTCCCGCCTTAATAATAAACTCTAGATACTTTATTTACTTTACTAAGAATTCACACTTCTCTAAATCTAAGTATAACCTAGTATTTTATAGTTATTTAAAAACTTACTTAACTTTATCTTTATAATTACACTTTAACTTATAAGCTTTTTGCGAGAACCTCTCTTTTACTCCTTAGTTCTAAATAAATAGTATTTATACTTCTTATAGCTAAATTATAGCCTAGGCCTAGCCTTTCGTATTTATTAAAGATTCGCATTTTTCTAAGTCTAAATATAAACTAGCTTTTTATAGTTATTTAAAGATTTATTTAATTTTATTTTTATAGTTATATTTTAATTTATAACTATAAATAAAGATATTATCTAAGTAAGTTATAATAAAATTATTAAGAATATTTTAGAATATACTATTAATATAGTATTAGAATATTACAAGTATACTTATTAGCCTAAAAAGGATAATAAGTTTTTTAAATAAGCTAAAATAGGTTTCAAAAGTAGTTTTATATTTATCTTTTTCTATAATACGAATCTTATTAAAAGTTATACAAATATTAATTTTTATAAACTATATTACCTTAGATAATAATTATAATATTTCTTTAATTAGTAGTAAAGAGTAATAGTTATAAGTATTAATAGTATTAAAGGTATCATAATTTATATAAAATTACTATTTCCCTCTAGGTTTCTTAATAAGAAAGATAGGTATTCTAGTTATAGATAANCTAGTTATAGATAAGTTAGCTTAAACTTAACCCTTATCTATTAGGTTTATAATCTAATATTAAACTTTAAAAAAGTATTTTTTTAGTATATTATATAGTAGTCCTTATAGTAAGTCCAGCTTAGTTCTATCTAGGTTCTTCTTCAGGTAAATATAATAATTAAAGGATTTTTTATATAGAGGAAAACTAGAGGTTTTCTCTTTATTAAAGAAATCTATAAAAGAAATATAAGTAACTAATAAGGTAAGTAGTAGCTACTTTAAGGTTATAAGTAATATAGCTACTAGGACTATATTAATCTATACTAAATTAATTACTAATTACTTATATCCCCCCTCTTCTAAGTTAGAAAATATTATAGTTAGTAATTTAATAAGGTCTATAAATCTATTTATATATATTTCCTTTAGTATATTACTAATAGCCTAGATAGTTAAGCTACTAACTAAATCTATCTATATTTTATTCCTTATAGGGTCTAAAATAACTTATTAGTACTATAATTATAACTTCCTAAAAATAACTAAGTATATTATCTTTAAGATTATATAGAATAGGACTTCTAATACTCAACTATTAAGGTTAATCTATACTTTAGTTATCTTAGTAATATAAGTTTCCTAGTTAATACTTAGAATAATACTTAATTAGTGTAGTTATAGTAATATAATAAATATAAGGTCCTATTACTTTATAAACTCCTTACTAACTACTCTATAATAATTATAACTACTATTAACCTAGATAGAAATAAAAGATTTATTATTTATTAATATAGAAACTAAGAAAAGCAGCTTATCTATTTATTTCTATATCTTTCTAGTCTTATTTATTACTATAGTATTATTCTTAGTAGTTATATTAAGTTACCCCCTAGGGAATCTCTTCTAAAAAGTTAAGCTTTTTCCTTATTATCTATAATCTTTTTATCTAATTATAAGGTTTAAATATTAGTATTAAAAACTACTAGTAAATAGGTAAACTATAATTTATATTCCGCGATAAAATAGTCTTTAGTACTATAATATATATAAATACTAGCTTATATATATACCTAGATAACCGTGGAGTCTACCTAATAAGCTTTATATATTTTAGTAGAAGGAGCTAACTAGGGCTTACTAGTTATAGTAGTATACTTATTTAACCCCCTATAGTATTAAGGGGTAATAGTATAGCGGTATTATACTAGTACTAGGGTAGTATAAACTACCCCTATACCTATTATTTATATATCCCTATTCTAATTAACTATTAGTTCTAGCTAGGGAAAAAACTACAGCTATCTATAGTATCGTGATTCTATATTAAAAATCTTAAGGTTTATTATAATTATATAATAGTACTAGATAGCGGCGTAATAGTCCGTCTAACTAATATTATAGCTAATAGTAACTATCTGAATTTAGTAAGAGAGAGCTAGATAGAGGTAGTTTAGCTTAATATCCCCTACTTAGTTATACCCCTTTATTTATCTTATAGCTAATTTAAACTTAATAAAGAATTCGGCAAATATTTACTTAAGCTTTTAATAGAAGTAGTAAATCTTCTCAAAAGCTTAAGTACTATAGTAAGGGTTCTTATAATATTTAGTAAAGTACTAGAAGAATACAT
The DNA here is from genome assembly GCA_004367215.1 of Colletotrichum trifolii. NCBI lineage: Eukaryota > Fungi > Ascomycota > Sordariomycetes > Glomerellales > Glomerellaceae > Colletotrichum > Colletotrichum trifolii. The sequence continues at coordinate 5,041 of RYZW01002337.1, forward strand.
TAATATCCTAGTTATATTATAGCTTTTATATAATATAAAAGTTATTAACTTATATCTAGACCTTAAGTAATAAGCTAGTTTATAAATATTACTAGAAGTTTTCAGGTCTCCTAATAAAAGCCTAATTAATTTCTAACATATACTATATAGTTATCTACTATATAGGAAAGTAAAAAGTATTATTATTAAAAGGGGTACTAATAAAGAGTAGTTTTTATTTTAGGTTAGGTATTTATAATACTTATAAGGCTAAATTATAATCTATTTAGAGTTTTATAAGGATTTCTTAAAAAGATTAGTTTTTATTATCTACTAGGTTAGTCTACTATTAGTCTATTAGAAGCCCTATAGAAAGCTCTGGATTAGTAATATCTATTGTTATCTTTTCGCTATTTTCTATTTCTTTTAGTATTTACTATTTACTACTAAGTTAAACTTAGGTAAGAAGTTTATTAATATTAGAAACTAGCTATAAGAGGTACTTTAGTAGTACTTTAATAATATTATAATAAACTTGAAGAGTTTATATTTAGGGTGAAATCTCTTTACTAGACTATAGGGATAGTAGTTGTGTAGAGCCCTAATAGTAATATTTTATATAAACCTTAAAGCTTAGGTCTGTGATAACTAGAAAGCTATAAACTAGGAATATTTAGTAGTTAAGAAATTAGTAGTATTTGAGTTAAATAGGATCTTTTAAAAGATAGTAGATAAATAATAGCTTTGAAGTATAAAAATAGATATAAGGGCTATATTTATATTTTTTAGTAATCTCGGGGGGGTAGTATTTACTTTAGTGAGGGTATATAGTATTACTTAATTTGAGAAGATTCGAGTAATTTTACTTCTATTTATAGTAGTAAGATATTTATTAAAATATAATATGAAGAACTACTTTAAAGTATTAGATATTATAGGGGTAATAGGGGTATTATCTTTAAAGTTATATTATATCTAATACTAAGTTAGAACTTTTTTATACTTATTATTTCTTAGGGGTATTTAGAGATTATTATTAAAGTTATTAATATTTTTATATTTAGCGAGAAAGGTCTAGTATACTACTAGAGAGAGTGTTTTTAGATTAATAGTTAATTTATATTTATTATATAAAGTATACTACTCCTTGAGGGTATACCTTGTTAATTAGTAACCTGTTTTGCTATATATATAGTATTTCTTATTAGTATAGGGATATATAGAGGTTAGGGGAAAGTAATATCTACTCTAGGGTACTAGGGATTAGCTAGGGGTATAACTATAATTTTAAGTATTACTTTAAAGTATATTATATATATAGTTAGTCTAAAATTGTTTTTTAGGTATATTGCTATTATTATTATTTCTAGTACTTTAAAGGTATTGCGATTTTTAGAGTACTATAGTATTATTTATAACTAAGCATAACTAATTAAAGAGATTCTAGGAAATTAATACGGGGCTAAAGAGTATTAACTAGTACTTTAGTATACTATAGTATATATTTATAAGTTAGTTATAGAGGGTTTTATTAGTATACTAGTTAGCTTTAAATACTTTCTAGAAGTTAGTCAGTTTTATAATAAGTATTTTAAGTATTTCTTTTTTACTCTAATTAGGGTTTTTAGTTATTATACTCCTAAGAATAGTATTTTACTAGCTAGAGAGGTAAATCTAGTAGATCTTATTATTTTTGAAGTATTTTTTGACTTATTTAGCTATTTAGTTAAAGTTGAAGTTTTAGCTAGTATTTATAAGGTTATAAAAATAAATATTAAGGGTTTAATCTTTTAGTATAATAGAAAAGATTCTAGTTTATATATAGTATAGGATACTGAGTTTAAAGTAATAGCTATAAAAGATATTAATTTAAGTTTTGAGAATATTATATAGGTTTTTACTGTATTTTATATTTTTATTATATAATTTTATGAGGTTTATAATGTATTTAGTATATAAGGTTTCGAATAGGGGAGTAGGGGAAGTATAGGAGTGATATTTAGGATAGGGATACTATATATTATTATTATCTTAGTATATTTCTTATTAATAGGGGGTTTTTATACTATTCTCCTAGTAATAGGAGTTTACTGTGTTATATTATTTAGGGATTAGTAGTCTTATTAGTAATAGTAGAGGTTATATATTATATATAAGTAGTAGATAAGGCTAGGTATTTTATATAAGTAGTTCAGGTTACTAGGTATTTTATATAAGGTTTTGAGATATTAACTAGGTTTTAACTATAAGTATTAAGGTTTCTGCTTTAGGTTTAATAGTATAGGAGAGTATTACGAAATTAGGTATATTAAAGAAGTTTTCTATTTATTTAGGATAGTTTTTAAGGTTTACTCTAAGGCTTATGAGATAATTTTTAGTTTTGTTAAGTTTTTTAAAAGTCAAGTATTTGAAATATTTGGATTAGGTAAGTTAGTATAGTATAAAGTAGACTTTTTCTCTTAATATTTCAATATTTACTTTATATCTAATAAAGTAGTCTTGAAAGTGCTAGACTATAGTATTATTGATAAGTTCTTATATTAATATAAGTTATTTATTGAAGTCTATTTTAAAGTAGTTGAAAAGTTTATAGTTATATATTTTAATAGATTTATACTAGTAAGTGGAAAATAATATAAGAATAGTGATTGTTTTAGTATTTATTTATATAAGGTTATTATAATTAAGCTTAAGGAATTATCTAAAAAGATTTATATTAATATATTTTTAAGTGGTTTCGGGATTATATATTTATTATCTATAATTATATAAGCTATTAATATACTAGGGTTTGTTTTAGTATTTAATTTGGAGTATAGTTTAGATATTTTGGCGGGGATAGCGTTTTTTGAAAAGGAGGGATGACTTTTAAGAGGGAATAGGGGTTTCGAGATACTATATAGGTTTCTTAGGTATAAGAGGTATAGGATATTATAAATCTTATATATTATAGTATCTAGTAATATTCTAAAAAGTATTATGTTTACTAAATACTTTCTAGTACTTATTAAAAGGTATTATTTTTGTGAAGTTTATTTTTTTAGTATTTTATAGAGTAAAATTAGTATATTAGTTTAGAAGTACTTTATTAGGAATAAAGGTAAAGTAATACTTATAAGGTATCTAAGTTAATATTTATAATCTCTTGTTTTATATACGTTTTGGGTAAAAGGTTAGAATTGTTTTTTCTCGCGTGAAAACCTTACTAATCTATAGTATAGTAGTAATAGATAGGTTAACTACTAATTAGTATTAGTTTATCTAGAGGGTAATATTAACTATATATAATCTCGTTATATAAGTATAAAAGGTTCTGGTATTTATTATTATTCTTGTTATATTACGTATTTATATATAAATATATAAAACTCTAGATTTATAGTATATTATAGTACTCAACTATAGCTAGTAATAAGTATTACTAGGGGGGATAAGGGTATATAACTATATATACCTTATACCTATAGAGTATATAGACATATATACTATATACGTATAGAGGTATACGCGCCTCAGGCGTTAACATATGCTTTGTGGTATAGTGTTACTGATATATAGATTTCGAGGAAGTTTTAATTCTTTTATAAAAATTATAGAAAAGTAATAGATTATAGAATACCTAGCTTTTATATCTCAAAATAAGTATTTTATTTTATTCTATTTTTAAGAAGTTTAAAAAAGTTCTTAATTTTATAACTTTAATAGTTATCTTTAGTTATATATATTAAATCTTAGTTTTAATAAGACTCTCTCTAATTATTACTACGAAGTCTTCTACTACTATAGAATTAAATATCGGAACTAGGGGTATAATTATCTATAATAATAAGTAGTTTTATTACTATTTTAACTAGTTATAAGTTAGTATTAATACGAATACTATTATCGGGTAAAACTTATAGTTAAATCTATATATAGGGTAAAGAGCTTAGATACTATTCTAAGTTTAGAGCAAAAGTAACTAAATTAATAAAAGTAAGCTAAGTCCTACTATACTTATATAGAAATTATAAGTTAGTTTATATTAGTAATAGAGAACCTTTTTATTAAAAGTATAAAATCTCGTCTTAGGGGTAGGTAAAGATTAGTTTCTAATAGGGATATTAAGGTTATAGATATTAAAGTTATAATAAAGCTTTAAATAGAGTATTTATAGTTAGTAGTAATTAAATATGTCGAGATATTTGAATTATATATTAATAGCTATAAAGGCATAAAAGCGTAAAGGTATAAAGTTATTATAGAAAGACTCATCATTTATTTATTATCTACGAAAAAGCTAATATAGGGTAGGTATACTAGTTATAGCTATAAGGGGTTTAGCTTTAGATTAACTAGGGGCTAGTTATAGTAGTTAGTAGGGGAGTAGGAGGGCTAAAGTTATACTTTAAGGATTGATATATCTACTAATAGTCATAGTAGAGAGTGAGCCATTAGCCTTTCTCAATAATAAAATCTTAAACTAAAATATTTATTTTATTATTAGGGATTGTATTAAAGGTCTTTGATCTATTTAAAGTCATATACCTCTCGGGAACTTTTTAAAGAAAGCTATACCTAGTAGTTAGCTCTATTAAACTAATACTTAAGTATTAGTAAAAGGTCTTAGGGAATAATATAGGGTTATATTGAAGGTTTCTGATCTATTTAAAGTTACATACTTCTCCGGGACCCTTTAAAGGTAGTTGTACCTAGTTATCAGCTCTTACCTCATTTACCTTATAGATACTACTAGTTCTAAGGAATTGTTTAAACGCAGAAAACCTTAAATAGTAAATATAGTTAGTTAATATAATAGGTAATAAATAGGGAAAGTATAGGCCTATATCTATCGTAGTTACTTTTTAAGGATTGAAATTACGTAATACTAATACTAGCTAGCTAGTATAACTATTACTAGTTACTATTAATAGTTGCTAGCTATTAATAGCTAGCAGTAGTAAGTACTAATAGCTAGTAGCGGTTATTATATAGTTTATATAATCGGAAGGTATGTATATATATATACTTACTAGTCACGCTTACTTACTATAGGATTCGAACCTACTACTCTTACCTTAATAGTAAGAGCTAGCTAGATATTAAACTATTACGTTAAGTAGGTCTTAGGGAATAATATAACTATTAACTATAAAAGAATAAGGAGTTCAAAATAGTATCTGAAAATAGTACTAGTATTAGTAGAAATAGTAATAATGATAGGAAGTTCGGATTCTATAGAAATAAGGAACTTTATTATTTATATTATTATTATAGAATTTGTTTTTAGAAAAGTTAATTTTATATTATATAGAATATTTAAAGTTCCGAGATATATAAGCTACTAAAACCTTAAATATCAAATATTCTAATATTAAGATTTAATTATTTTAGAGTATAATTAATATAAATTATAAAACCTAAATTCAAAAAACTAGCTTTCTAGAATATTTANAAAATTACCTTAAATAGCTTTTGCTTATTATTTTAGGTAATTTTAAAAGTATTATTTAAAGATTTATAAAATTAGGAAGTATTCTAAATTATTTACATTTCGCTTATGTTAGATTCTTTATAAATCTATTTATTAGTACTATATCTATAAACATATAAACTACTTTGAAATTACTTTTGAAGTATGTTTAGTAGAACTATATCTATGACATATTTATGTATTAAAGTCTAGTAAATAAATATTTACTATCTGAGATTAGTAGTTCTATTATTTAGTAGTTATTATAATAGATTCTCTAAATATCTCTAGAATTAAGTTTAATATTTCGAAATAGTCTCTTTAGTACTATAGTTCCTTTGAAAATATATCTTGAATGAAGAAATTCTGTTTTAATTATTAATATTATTATAGTAATCTATTAAATAGCTTTCTATTAGATTAGTTTTCTAAATAAAGAAATAATATAGTTATAATTTAATGTTTAAGTTTCTTTGTAATCTATAAATAAAGTATTTCTAGTAATGAAAAAGATTATAAATATCTTATTAATACCTCCTAAACCTCCAAACTATACTACTCGGAATTTTATCTTATAGAAATATTAAATTATACAGCTTATAGTATTTTAATATACTTACGAAAAACTTATAAGGTATTTCAAAAGTAGAAAATATATCAATAAGATATCTAGTTATATTATAATAGAAGTATAAAGAATTAAACTAATTTTTTATCTAATATATATAAATCTCTTAAAATATATTTTAACTAGTATTTATAGTAAAGATTACTACTAGAAATAGTATTATTAGAGTTAAGCTATAATTAATTTGGTTACTTTTACTCTATACCTAGAATAGTATCTAAGCTCTTTACTTTATATATAGATTTATCTACAAATTTCTACCTAATAATATCATTCGTGCTAATACTAGCTCACAACTAGTTAAAATAGTAATAGAATTACCTATTATTATAGATAATTATACTTCTACTTCTAATATTTAACCCTATAGTAGTAGAAGATTTCGTAGTAATAGTTTATATAAGGAAAACCATATTAAAACTAGCTAAGACTTAATATATATAGCTAAAAGTAACTACTAAAGTTATAAAATTAAGAACTTTTTTGAATTTCTTAAAGAAAGAATAAAACAAAGTACCTATTTCAAGATATAAAAGCTAAGTATTCTATAATCTTTTACTTTTCTATAACTTTTATAATAGAACTAAAATCTCCTCGAAATCTATATAGTTATTTGTAAAACAATAACTACGATATAAGTATAGAAATATCTAGCTATAGTTATTATAATTAAAGTTATTAGTATATCAGACTAAGCTTTCATAAAATTAGTCAAAATATTATAATTAAAAAGTAGCTTATAGATATTTATAACAAAACTATCTAGTTATCTTATAAGTTACTATACTAAGCTAATAATTTTAGTAACTAGGTATTAATTAGATAATATTTTAATATTAATACTTTACTGTAATATTAATTACTAGATATTTTAGAATATTATAATTCGGTTACTTTTACTCTATACCTGGAATAGTATCTAAGCTCTTTATCTTATATATAGATTTAACTATAAATTTTACTTGATAATGGTATTTATACTAATACTAGCTTGTAACTAGTTAAAATAGTAATAAAATTACTTATTATTATAGATAATTATACCCCTAATTCTAATACTTAACTCTATAATAGTAGAAGACTTTATAGTAATAATATATATAGGGAGAATTTTACCCTAACTAAAACTTAGTATATATAGTTCAAAGTAACTACTAAGGTAATAAGGTTAAGAATTTTTATAAATCTCTTAAAGATAGAATTAAATAGAATATTTATAAAAGCTAGGTATTCTATAATCCATTTTTTTCTATATCTTTTATAATAGAACTAAAATTTTCTTGAAATCTATGTAGCTACCTATGAAAGAAAAACTATAGAATAAGTATAGAAATATCTAGTTATAACTATTATAACTAAAACTATTACTTTATTAAAATAAACTTTAATAAAATCATCCTAAGTATTATAATTAATAGGTAACTTATAGATATTTAAAAGAAAATTATCTAGTTAACTTATAATTTACTATA
>RYZW01002338.1:0-13197 GCA_004367215.1 Colletotrichum trifolii
TTATCTATTTATCTCTATATTTTCCTAGTTTTATTTATTATTATAGTATTATTATTAATAGCTATACTAACCTACTCCCTAAAGAATCTTTTCTAAGTGGCTAGGCTTTTTCCTTATTATCTATAATGCTTTTATTTAATTATAAAATTTAAAAATTAATTTTGGTAGCTACTAGTAAGTAGGTAAATTATAGCTTGTATTCTATAATAAAATAGTTTTTAGTATTATAATATATATAAGTAATAGCTTATATATACGCCTAAATAACTATAAAATCTACCTAATAAGCTTTATATACCCCTATAATAGGAATTAACTAAAACTTACTAGCTATAGTAACTTACCTATTTAATTCTTTATAATAAAGAGGGGTAGTAGTATAATAGTATTATACTAGTACCTAAGTAGCCTAGGTTATCCCTATACTTTTTATCTATATATCTCTATTCTAATTAACTATTAGTTCTAACTAGGGAAAAAACTATAATTATTTATAGTTTTATAACTCTATATTAAAAATCTCGAAATCTATTATAATTATATAGTAGTATTAGATAGTAATATAATAATCTATCTAGCTAATATTATAACTAATAGTAACTATCTAAATTTAATAGGAAAGAGCTAGTTAGAAATAGTTTAGTTTAATATTCCCTACTTAGGAGTACTCTTTTATTTATCTTATAGCTAATTTAAACTGAGTATAGAATTTAGTAAATATTTATTTAGGCTTCTAATAGAAGTAATAAATCTTCTTAAAAGCCTGAATATTATAATAAAAGTTCTTAAATCACTTACTAAAGTACTAGAGGAATATATTAATATCTTACTTATACTATAGTTTTTATATAGTATTAAAATTACTAATTTATAATTAAACTTTAAGTAATAAACTAGTCTATAAGTATTACTAGAAATTTTCAAATTCCCTAATAAAAACTTAATTAATTTCTGATTTATATTATATAGTTATCTATTATATAAGAAAATAAAAAGTATTATTATTAAAAGAGGTATTAATAGGGAGTAGTTTTTACCTTAGAGAAAATATTTATAGTACTCATAAAGCTATATTATAGTTTTATTAGAATTTTATAGAAATATCTTAAAAAGTTTATTTTTTATTTTTTACTAAGTTAGTTTACTATTAGTTTATTAGAACTTTTATTAAAAGTTCTAGAGTAATAATATCTACTATTATTTTTTATTTTTACTATTTTCTATTTCTTTTAATATTTACTATTTACTACTAAGTTAAACTTAAGTAAGAAGTTTATTAATATTAGAAACTAGCTATAAGAAGTATTTTAGTAGTACTTTAATAGTATTATAATAAATTTGAAAAGTTTATACTTAAGGTAAAAACTCTCTACCCGACTATAGGGGTAGTAGTTATATAGAGCTTTAATAGTAATATCCTATATAAGTTTTAAGGTTTAGGTCTATAATAGAAAGAGAATATATAGTTGTTAATATAAAAAAAGAAAATAATATACCTTTTAAGCTAGTAATATAGCTTTTCTATAATAAGTTGAAAATTAAAATACTTAAAGTTTACTTCTAAGTAGTATTACTAGAAAAGAAGAAACCTCTAAAAACTATATAGTATTTTATTTAAGTAATAGGTCTAACCTAGTATTGAATAACCTAGTAGTATATATATATAAATAACTTGATCAAGTATTATAGATATAAAAGTATTAATTATATTATATTAAAGTAGTTTAGAATTAAAGTAATTAGTAATTACTATAAAGGTTCGAAATAATATATTTACTATACTAGAGTTACTATATAAGTTTTATAGTTATCCTATAAATATTAATTTCTATAAATAACTAGGTGAGTTTTGATCTTTATGAAATACTTATATTTATCAAGCTTATAAGTATAAACCTAGTAATATCTTAAAATATTAGAATTTCTTATAAGAATCTTACTAATTTTAGTTTAGGAATATAGTTTGATATAGCTTTTAAGATAAGCTTATTAAGCTATTACTATTATTTTGGTATATAGATAAATAAATATTACTAAGTAAAATATAAGTAATAGTAATCATTTCTATTATCAAGCTTTTAAAATAGGAATTTCTATTCTCCTATATTTTAAGTATTTTCTAATATTTAATTTATCTTATAATTAAAGTTTATTATTAAAATCCTAATACCTATATCACATAATCCTTGAAAAGATAAAATTTCTAAAACCTTTTCTAGTTAACTATTTATATAATTCTATAGTTATAAATAAAAATACTTTAAAATATTTCAAAATAACTAAAAAGTACTAGCTAAAGGAATAGTTTTAAATAAAAATCACTTAATTACTCTAATATAATACTTTATCTATTCCTTATATTTAACCTTTTTTTAGGTATATCTAAATTCCTCGTTTCTTTATAGTTCTATTTATATAAATAGAAATATAGAGAAACGCGGTAAGGAACTCTAGAAAAGCTATTAATATAAAATTTATAGTTTTAAATACTTTATAAGACTTAGGGATAATTACTATATAAATACGAGACTTTAAACTATTATATCTACTTCTTATGATGTTAATTACCTTATTAAGCTTTTTATTTAAATTTAAATAAATAACTAAACTAATTTTAAATAACTCTATTATAGTTATTTACTTTTATAACTATTAAATAGTTTTATTAAAATTAAACTATTTAAAATTATTTTATAGAGAAATTAAATCTCTATTAAAGAAAAATATTTTATTAAAAGAGATATTATAAGTTATAATAATCTTATTTTAGAATAAGTTTTATATTTAATATTAGTTAATTAAAATATATCTAATTAGAAAGCTGAGAGAAGTATACCCCTCAAAATAAACTTGTTAGTTATATTTCGATTTTATATTTATAGTTAGAATAAAATCTATATAACTATAAGTATAAAAATAAACTAAATCTAGTTATATAATATTATCTTTTTAAGTAGTTTTATAAAGTTTCTAGTATAATATTTACTAGCCTAAAAAGTATATTAGTATTTAGTTGTAAAAGAATACTATAGCTTATAAGGTCTTAGGTTAGAAATTATAAAGTAGTTTACTTTTTTACTTTATAGCTTTTATATAAGCTTTAATAATCACTATAATATATTTAGTACTTCTATTTTAGTTTTAAATATATAGAATAGATAATTTAAGATATATATTTTAAGAAGTAAAGTCCAATTTCAACTTCTTATACTTAGGGACTTTATTATTTTACTTAAAAACTTTAATATTAATACTATACTAGTACTTAAAAAGTATAATAAAACTCTTAAATATTCTTATTATTATAGTTTTAGTATAGTTAACGAGATAGAAGTCCTAAGAGTAATTAGTAGTTTAGTCTATAAATATTAAAGTAGAAGTATAGCTACTATAGCTTTAGTAATAGGGATAGAAGTTAAAAGTAATATATTCCCTAGAAGTAATATATAAAGTATTCTTATACTTTATATAGTGAATCTTTTATTTAGCTTTACTAGTACTATATACTTTATATATTTCCTAAGTAGGCTAATATCTATTATATTTTGAATAGTTATTAGTAATATAAATACTTTATATAGTAGAGATAAAGTAGTTTAGAAACTTTTTACTAGGATATTTTAAGTATTAGTATTAAAGCTATTTATTATTTTTAGGGGTTTTTAAGTAATATTTATAGTATAGTATTAATACTAGTAATATCTAGGAAAAAGTGTATACTATACTATTTATATAGCTAAAATAGTTGATTTCTTATGAGGTATATAATATTTAAAAACCNGGTATATCTTTATAACTATCCTCCCTCTTTAGGCCTTAGGCCCTAAGGCTTATAAACGCTATATGGCCGCTTTTTGAAAAAAATGGTTTTGCTAGCTATTTGCTAACTATTTAGCGATTAATAATAAAAAGGATTCTTCCTATACGTATATTAATATACAAGAGTTTTCTTATACGTATATTAATGTATAGGAGTCGTCTACCCTATATATATATTAATATATAGGGGTTATCCTATATATATATTAACGTATAAGGGTCGTTTATCCCATATATATATTAACATTTAAGGGTTATCCTATACATATATTAACGTATAAAGCTCCTATTATTATATTAAGCTAATAGTACTTCCTGTATAGTATATTAACCTTACGAGGTCTCTTACTTATTAGTAAGGTTTTAGTATATTAACCGGGGATTTTTAAGGCTAAACCTAGGGTATCTAACCTTTTCCTATATATAGTAATACTTTCTTTATAGGGCTTCCTATTACTAATTAGGTATATAAAGTTTCTCGTAACTAATTAGGCTACTGAGGTATCGGTATACGTTTACTAGTAGGCTTTTCTAGGCTTTCCTATTACGCTATATAGCCCTAGGCTTATTATAGCTCTAGAGACCCTTCTTTAGCAAACCCTTAGTAGTGAGGCATTTATGGTAAACCTTTATAGGGTACTTTTTATTATACTATATAGCTTTAAGCTCTACCTAATTCCAAGGACCCTTAGTAAATCCTTAGTAACGAGGTATTCGTAGTAATACGCTAGTAGGCTATTTACTTAATAGAGTACTTTTGCTACATTATATAGCCCTAGGCTCAATATAGCTCTAGGGACCCTTTAGTAAGCTTTTAGTAGTAAAGTACTTACAGTAAACCTTTATAGGGTAGCCTGGTTTCTAGTAGAATACACAGAACTCATTATAGTAATAAGTAGCTATAGTATAGCTTAATTTGCTATATATTTCGTATAAGGGGTAGTAGTTTTTAAGGTACTCTTCTAGGTATAACCTTTTTACTAGGGGGCTTTCTAGAGCATTAGTCTCCCCATAGCATTTAGGCACTAACCCCTTAGCAGTAGTAGTACTCCTAATACTACTAATAGATATATCCTAAGGATCCCGAAAAGTTTCCTAGAAATACTTAGCTACTAAAGCTACTACTCTAAATACCTAGTTATTAAACTTCTAATACTATAAGTACTATTAAAATCTAGCTTTAAAGTAATAGAAGAATACGAAAGTATAAAGCCTCGATATCTCTATAGGGGTACCTAGGGCTTTATAGATAGCTAACTATTTAGTATAAAACTTTAGTAAAGACTAGTTTTTATATCGAAGTATATAAAGTATACTATAAAGATATAATTCTTATAAAATCAGATCAGTTAATAAATAGTAAACGAATACTATAAAACTAGCTTATATAAAGTCTAGTAATAGTATATAGTAATAGTTATACTACTAGGTTTATAGGCTATATACTAGTTTAGATATAACCTACTAAATCTTATATATTACAGAAGCTCCTAGGCGTAAATCGTAGCTATCTTGAATTACTATTAGCTAATCCTCGATTTTATATAAAGTAGTACTTTTATAAAAGAAGCTATATAGGTAACTAGGGGGCTTTAAGTAATCCTTATATTCAACGTCGCGAATAGATAGTATAAGGGTCGCTATATATTTGCTACTAGATAGCTAAGCTGATATTATCTCTATAAAAGAAGATTATTATTTAAAGAGGTATATAAATGCTGCTGTAGTTGTTATTTAAGGTTTAGGTAGTATAGGTATCGCTGTATATTTAGGTAATATAGTTATTATAATAGTAAGTTCGGTAGAGTTTTCAGCAGATATTATTACTTGGGATATTGGGTTTTCTGCTAAGTGTTTGGCAATTGTAATCTCTAGTACTATTACCGTATATTTAGCGACTATTTATCGTAAAGCTATTACTAAAATCCTAGCTTTACCCCTCTAGGAGGTAGAAGTTGAAGAATTATAAGGGATTAGCTAAAGGCTTAGTAAGGGAAGGAGTAATAGTAAAAGGTAGGTCTCTATAGATTATAAGACTTTAATTTAGTAGGCTAACTAGTAGTAGCTATAAGAGGGCTTTTATCCTATAATAGCTTGAGGCTACTATATCACGTGATCCGTATATATATAGTAATCCGATCCTAGNTCTATATAGTTGATCCGATCCTAGCTATCCTAGTTCTCTATATAGGCTATAGGGCATATCCTTATATAGTAATCTAAATATTTTGTATAACTAAGACGAAATAGTTTAAAAACTCTTTATTAAAATATCTTAAGTATTAGTACTAGAACTATTTATTACTTTTCAGGAATCTTTAGATAATATTTATAGTATAGTACTAGTACTAGTAATATTTAACAGAAACCTTATATTATACTAACTATATAACTAAAATAACTAATTTCTTATAAAGTATATAATACTTAGAAACTTACTAGTTATATTAAATATTAATAATTATAATTTTAGAATAATTATTCTCCTATAATTAAAATAAATAAGTTAGCTTAGTATCCTACTCGTAGTTTTATTTTTATAACTATTAAAATAAGATAAAGTCTCTTACTAGAAAGTAATATTATAGAAATATAGCTTAACTTCTTAATTTTCTCTAATCTAAATAAAAATCTTAGTATTTCTATAATCTTGAATTAGTATAAGCTTTATACTATACTAAATATAGTTTCTTATAAGAGTTCCTCGAAAGATTATAAAATATTTAATATCCTAGAAAACAAAAACTAAAATACCTAAATTAAAGATAAATGAGTTTCAGAAAAAGTATTACTAAAACCCTTCTTTATAGTATACTTACTATATAGTATTATAGCTAATCTAGCTTGAAAGCTAGCTATATAGTTATTATCATCTAAAGCTCTAAGTTTCCTTTAAGAAATCTAAATCTAAAATAAATAACTATTTAATTTTCTCTTTAATTAAAGTATTTAGTACTAAGCTTTTATAAGCTAACTAAGAATATATATAGTAATAATATATTAATAAGTAGCTTAAGCTATACTTTAGAAAGTAGAAAAGTTTATCTGAACCTTAGAACTATTTCTTACTACTTTAAATATTTAAAATAAAAGTGAAGGTTTTTATGAAAATATTAAAAATACTATAACTTATTTTACTATACTAGGAAATTTCAGGGAAATACTATTTAGCTTCTATAATAGTTAAAATAATCTTATCCAGGAATATTAAATCTGAATAACTATAGATTATAAATATATAACTTTATATACAAAACTAAATTAATAAGTAAACTAGTAAAATTCCAAACTTATAAATCTAAAGGATTCTAGTAATCAATAGATTATAATTAACTATTTAAGCTTTATATATAGTATTTTATTACTTCTGAAATTATATTTTAGTTATTATTTTTATAGTAAAGGATTTAATTATTACTTCTAAAACTATATTTTAATTATTATTTTTATAGTAAAATATTTAAGTTTTAGAGATTAGAATATTTTATAGTATATTATAGTAGTATTTTAGAAGTATAGATTATCTATAATACTAAAGTAATTATAGAAATTTATAATTTATATTACTATATCCTTTTCTATATAATAATATTAGTATTATAATACTTTACTTATATATCTAAAAATCTAACTTATAAAATAAGTTTCGTTTAACTATTTATATTTATGGTTTAAAGCTTTTAAAATATAAAGATTATAGAAAATTGTCTAAATTCTTAAGCTTTTCTCTATAAAATCTATAATATCTTTTATATAAACCTATCTAATAGTATTTACTAGAAAGTATTAATTTTCTTGATAATTAATTTTTATAGTGGTAAAACTCTTAAAAATAGCTAATTTAGGTAAAGCTAAGAGTTATTAATTTTCTTGATAATTAATTTTTATAGTGGTAAAACTCTTAAAAATAGCTAATTTAGGTATCTTATAAGTTTATTAGTATTACTTAGTCTTTAGAAAATCACTTAAAAGTAGTTCTTGAGGAAACTTAAAGAGGAGATTTTAATAAATAATTATTTTAAAATTAAAGTAATCTTATAAATTATAAGCTTTAGCTTTTACCTTAAAGGTATTATATTAGGTAAGTTACTAATCAGTTCTCTTAAGAATTAAAAGAGAAGTATTTTAAGTAGATATTCTAGTAATTAAAATATATAGATTTAGCGTAATATATATTTTTAGCTTAGTAACTTTTTAGTATCATAAGATTCACTATTATTATATATAATTAGGGGGTAAAATCCAGTATATATTATATATAATTAAACATAGCTAAGTATATTATATAAAGCCTTATTTCGAGTTGTTTAAGTAAAGTAAAGCTTATAGAAATAGTACTATAGCTGAGGTTGATTCTAGCAAAAAGTCTACCACTTAAGTATATTATTCCTGATAGTATATAAGAGTTAATATCAGTTGTGCTAAACTATAGGGTATATAGTAACTATACGTATTGCTATATATATAGTAGTATACTTTCCGCGCCCTATTAGCGACAAATACTAGGTACCTAGTACTAGCTATAACTAAGCGCGTAATAGTAAGTAAACAATTACTATACTATAGATCTAGAACTTTATATAATACTATATACTAAATAGTATAATAATTTAGTTATTTTTACTCTATACCTAGAATAGTATCTAAGCTCCCTACCCTATAAATAGATTTATCTATAAACCTTACCTAATAATAGTATTTATACTAATACTAACTCATAACTAGTTAAAATAGTAATAAGATTACCTATTATTATAAATAATTATACCCCTAGTTCCGATATTTAACCCTATAGTAGTAGAAGACTTCATAGTAATAGTCTATATAGGGAGAACTTTATTAAGACTAAGGTTTAATATATAAAACTAAAAATAACCACTAAAGTTATGGGGTTAAGAACTTTTTTAAACCTCTTAAAAATAGAATAAAATAGAATACTAAGAATTAAGTATTCTATAACCTATTACTCTTCTATATCTTTTATAATAGAACTAAAATCTCCTCGAAATCTATATAACTACCCGTAAAAGAAACTATAGAATAGGTATAGAGATATCTAACTATAACTATTATAACTAAAACTATTACTTTATTAAAATAGGCTTTAATAAAATTATCCTAAGTACTATAATTAAAAAATAGTTTATAAATATTTAAAAGAAGATTATATAGCTAATCAATAACTTACTATACTAAACTAATAATATTAAGAATTAAGTATTACTTAAATAATACTTTAATATTAATATACTACTATAATACTAGTTACTAGATACTTTAAAGTATTATAGTAATATAATTATAGAAGTTTTAAAAACTATCTAGCTATACTAAAAATATTTATATTCATATAAGTATTATTTATAAATTAGTTATACTTAATTAATATATTAAGATTATTTACTAATAAGAGTAAGCTAAGTCTTATTATACTTATATAGAGATTATAAGTTAATTTATATTAGTAGTAGAGAATTTTCATATTAGTAGTATAAAGTCTTATCTTAGGGATAGGTAAAGTTTAGTTAATAGGGATATTAAAGTAATAGATATTAAAGTTGTGATTCGAATAGAGTACTTATAGTTAGTAGTAATTGAATATCTCAAGATATTCGAATTATGTATTAATAGCCGTGAGGGTATAAGGGTATAAAGGCGTAAGGGTATAAAAGTATAAGGGCGTGAGGGTATAAGGGTGTGAGGTTATCGTAGAAGGAGTTATCGGTTATTTGTTATCGAAAAGGTTAATATAGGGCGGGTATACTAGCTACTATAGCTATAAGGGGTTTAGCCCTAGATTAACTAAGGGCTAGTTATAATAGTTAGTAAGGGGGGGGTAAGAGGGCTAAAGTTATACTTTAGGGGGTAATATATCTACTAATAGTTATAGTAGAGAGCGAGCTATTAGCCCTTCTTAAATAGTATAATAATAATAATAAATAACTAGAATATTAGGAAAGGCTAATAGCTCGCTCTCTACTACAACTATTAGTAAATATATTGCTTCTTAAAGTATAACTTCAGCCCTCCTACCCCCCCTTCTACTAACTACTATAGCTAGCCTCTAGTTAATCTGGAGCTAAACCCCTTATAGCTATAATAGCTAGCATACCCGCCCTATATTAACTTTTTTAATAATAAATAACTAATAATTCCTTCTATAATAACCTTATACCTTTATACCCTTATACTTTTATAACTATTAATATATGTTAAAATGTTAGGCTGTAGGTGTTTACCCTACAGTAGTACTCGACTTACAGTTGAATATTCTGTGGAATATTCTACCCTACTCCTTTTACAGGGTACTTGCCAGTAATTAACTTTGGTATTCGTAATTGCTTACGCAGGCCTGTATACTAGAATATTCTAATGATTACTAATTAGAATATTCTAGAACTAAGTGTAGTACTATAAAAGAAGGCTTTTATACTATCTTTTAGTATATATTTAGATAAAACCAATAATAATATTCTTTTACTGAATATAACTATTATTTACTCTTTTATTCTATTTTCTCTTCCCCTGAGAATATCTAGTAAATATACTTTTAACGTAAGGTATCTCTTTACTAGATGTAGGCTGTATGCCTACCTACCTTTCAACAATATATAATTCAAATATCTCGAGATATTTAATTACTACTAACTATGAGTACTCTATTCAAATCATAACCATAATATCTATAACCTTAATATCCCTACTAAACCCTACTTACTTCTAAGATAAGACTTTATATTACTAATATAAAAGTTCTCTACTACTAATATAAACTAACTTATAATCTCTATATAAGTATAATAGAACTCAGCTTACTCTTATTAGTAAATAATTTTAATATATTAATTAAATATAGCTAACTTATAAATAATATTTATATAAATATAGATATTTCTAGTATAACTAGATAACTCTTAAAACTTCTATAACTATATTACTATAATACTCCAAAATATCTAGTAATTAGTATTATAGTAGTATATTAATATTAAAATATTACGTAATTAATACCTAATCCTTGATATTGTCAACTTAATATAATAGGTTATAAATTAATTAGATAATCTTTTTTTAAATATCTATAGGTTACTTATTAATTAAAATACTTAGGATAATTTAATTAAAACCTATTTTGACAAAATAATAACCTTAGTTATAATAGTTATAGCTACATATCTCTATACCTATTCTATAGCTCTTTTTATACGGGTAACTATATAGATTTCGAAGAGATTTTAATTCTATTATAAAAGTATAAATCTAGAAGAATAATAGATCACAGAATACCTAGCTTTTATAAGTATTCTATTTTATTCTATTTTTAAGAGGTTTATAAAAATTCTTAACCCTATAACCTTAATAGTTATTTTTAGCTATATATACTAAACCCTAACCTAAATAAAACTTTCCCTATATAAATTATTACTATAAAGTCTTCTACTACTATAGGGTTAAATATCAGAACTAGAAATATAATTATCTATAATAATAAGTAATTTCATTACTATTTTAACTAGTTATAAGCTAGTATTAGCATGAATACTATTATCGGGTAAAGNAAGAGCTAATAACTAGGTATAACTACTTTTAAAAAGTCCCGGAGAGGTATATGACTTTAAATAGATCAGAGACCTTTAATATAACTATATACTAAAATTAATAGGAGGAGCTGATAGCTTACTCTCTACTACGATTATTAGTAGACATATTACCCCCTTAAGTATAACTTTAGCCCTCCTACCCCCCCTACTAACTACTATAGCTAGCCCCTAGTTAATCTAGAACTAAACCCCTTATAGCTATAATTAGTGTACCTGCCCTTTATTAATCTTTTTATAGATAATAAATAACTAATAATCCTTTCTATAATAACTTTATACCCTTATACCCTTATACCCTTATATCTTTATAGCTATTAATATATAATTTAAATATCTCGAGATATTTAATTACCACTAACTATAAACACTCTATTTAAATATTTATCATAACTTTAATATCTACAACTTTAATATTTTTATCATAGACTAAATTTTACTTATCTCTAAAACAAGACTTTATACTACTAAGATAAAAGTTCTCTATTACTAATATAAACTAATTGATAATTTCTATATAAGTATAGTAAAACTAAATTTATTTCTAGTACTTAACCTTAATATATTAATTAAATATAGCTAATATATAAATAGTACTTATATAGATATAGATATTTCTTGTATAGCTAGATATTTTTAAAACTTCTATAATTATGTTACTATAATATTCTAAAGTATCCAGTAATTAGTATTATAGTAGTATATTAATATTAAAGTATTCTTTAACTAATACTTAATTCTTACTTTATTAGTATTAGAAGCTAGCTATAAGGGATACTTTAGTAGTACTTTAATAGTTTTATAATAAATTTGAAGAATTTATAGTTAAAATAAAAGCTCTTTACTAGACTATAGAAGTAATAGTTATATAGAGCTTGAATAGTAATATCCTATATAAGCTTTAGAGTTTAGGTTTATAATATACCCCCTATTACCCTTCTACTCTATTACTATAAAAATATATAATATTAATAACTTTATAAAATATAAATAACTTCTAATTACTTAAATTAGCTTAACTAAAAAGAAAGATCTATCTAAAATACTTCTTCTAAATACTATTAATATTAAATAATCTTAATAATAAGAAAATTTAAATACTATTAATATTAGATAGTCCTATTAATAGGAAAATGTATATTATATTTATCTTAAATAATCCTATACTATACCTTTCCCTCTATTAATCTATAAAAAACCCTTTCTTCCTTTTTAATATAGTTCTATTTTCTTCTTTCTAGACTTATATTACTCTTTATTCTATACCTACTATAATATTACTATTTTACTACCTTTCTACTATCTTCCCCTTCTTATATTTCATTTATTATTATATCAATTACTACTACTACTAGTTCTAGACTTCCTAATAATAACTTTTCCTACTACTATACCCCTTCCAAGCCTACTTTTTATATTTATAGTAGTTATATTATAGAAAATAATTCTGATAATAATAAAAACTAGCCCTTTAATATAGTTATTTCTACTTATCTAAATTATTATTCTAAGTAAAATAAGAGTAATATTACCTATTTTTATATATTAAGTTATAGCTAATCCTATTACTAATATTTAAAATTAAAAAATAAGTATAAATAAGACTTTTACTTTTTTACTATTAGTCTTAAGTATTATAAACTATACTTAGCTAGTTGATTCTAGTTTTACTTGAGTCCTGATAACTATACTTAAGAAACTAGGTACTAGTAAGTTACTAGTAAGCTCCTAGTATTACTTTTAAGTAGACTTTTTATATTTTTCGCGAGAATTTCTTTTT
>RYZW01002339.1:0-13195 GCA_004367215.1 Colletotrichum trifolii
TAAGCCTAGCCTTTTATATAAATAATTACTTTTTATATATCCCTAATATTATTGCTAGAAATCTAATATTACTAGGAAATATATATCTTTATAGTAATATCTTAATTTTATCTATTATTATCCCTAGAAAACTTTAGAATACTTACTTAATACTATAAAATACTATTATTATATATAATAATAACGTTTTTACTATTAGTAATAATAATACTCTATCTTTTTAGGTTTTTGATAATATCCCTCATATATGACTAAGACTATTCAATTCTCTAAACTATGATTTAATTACTATTCTAGTTTAGAAGTTTAATTATAAGTTTTATTTTATAGTATATTTTATAGCTTAACAATAATTAGATATAGCCTTTTTTCTTATTTTGGATAAAAAAAGTATTATTATAATACTAGGTTTATTATTTAAGGAATTAATTAAAAAAGAAGCTAATAGTATTACTATTAATACTATTCTTAAGATTATTAAGTTTAACCTTATTTTCTATAAAAGTTATAAATATTTTAAGCTATATATTATTAATAAAATTAAGAATAAAGATATAAATAAAGTATATAAGAAGTTATACCTCGTAATCTGAAGTTTTAGTAATAATAGTAAATTGAAAACATTAATATAATTACTAATAATCTAATAGAATGGCTGATAGTTAATTTTAACTATAGCTTTACCTTTCTTCTAATATAAAAATATAATAATATAGTTTTAAAGTATTATTTAAATCTATACTTAAGTTAAAATAAAACTTTTAAGGTATATTATAACTAATTTACCATTTTCCTTTAAGAAGTAATATTTTCTAGATTTTATAATACTTATTATTAAGCTATTATATAGTTTCACTGAAACTAATATTTACTAATAAGTAACTTGTTCTAAGTATTTTAAAGAGTAGTTAGAAATAGAGATATTAATATATAACTTATACTTCCTCGGCTTATATTATACTACTAAAAACTTCAATTTTATAAGTATATAAACTAATAATATCTTTAGTTTCTCTAATGTTACCTTCTTATATTATAAAGATAAAGAGTTCTAAAAAGCTTTATTTAAAATAAAGCTAAAGATAACTTTTATAGAAACTACTTTTCTCGTGTTTAATAGAAGTATCTTAAGCTTTAATAGTAATACTTTCTACTTATACTAAAAGTACTAAGAGTAAAACCTAGTCTTCCTTAATATATATACTATATTTGAGGTACTTAAGAAAATATATATTAGATAACACATATATAAAGTATACCTTACTTTAATATACTAACCTAAAATATTATCTAACCTTTTATATACTATATAAAAGTAATAACCTTCTACTAATAATATTACTATTCTTAGTAGGTATTTTAAGTAGTAAATAGAATACCTTAACTATAGTTTTAACTTTATACTACTTAACTTCTTAAAAGTATACTTCTATATTTTTATTAATTGCTTTTTTACTAATAATTCTAACTTCTTATTTTAATTAGAATTTATAATAATCCTAAGTTAAGAGATAGTAACTAGTATTAGCTAGTTTGATTTCTATAGTAAGTTTAGATATTACTTTTCTACTAAAAATAAAAGAGTTACTAGGAATATATTTACCTTAGAGATTTATACTATAGTAGTTAGTATAGATTCTGCTTATATTATTACTATAATATTTAAGAAGATCCTTAAATACTGAAACTTCTCTTATATCGTAACTATTATATATATTAACTTATATTTATTCTATAAATACTTCATAAAACTTAGTACTACTAAAGAGAAGTATTTAATAATCGATATTATAGTATTAAAGTAGTTATATAAATATTACGAGTTCTATAAAGTATAGTAGATTAGTAGAAATAATAATATTACTAATACTTTTATAAAAAGTATTCTAAACTACATCCTCAAGAAGTTTATTAATTTAAACTATATAACTATTTAAATAGAAGGATAGGTAACTTAAGTAGAGTAGATAATATAGGTATTTAGACGTTATTAGGTAAGGGATAAAAAGACTATTTTTATACCATTTCATACTTATTTCTAATACTATTTTTAATAGCGTTTTTAGTATATATTTATTACGTTTTTATTACTAGCTTTTATATATAAATAGAAGTATATAAAGTATATAGTAAAAAGAAAAGGTTACTAGTATTGGTAACGCTATACTATATAATATATAGTACTATATATAGCACGTATACTTCTATACGTATACATTATATATAGCTATATACCTTAGCGTATAATATATATAGCTATATACCTTATATATCCCACTAGTAATACCTATTACTAGCTATAGCCTAGTACTATAATAGTTAATAAGTAACTACTATATTATAGATCTAAAGCCTTATATATTTACGTGTAAATATATAATATAGTAATAATAATAACGAATACTAGAACCTTTTTATACCTATATAATGAGATGACGCATAGTATACACTACCCTCCAGATACACCAACAGCTACTAATTACTATAGCTAACCCCTAGTAAATCTAAAGCTATACTTTTTATAGCTATAATAGCTGGTATACTTACTTTATATTAACTTTTCCGTAGATAATAAATAACTAATAACTTCTTTATAATAAACTTATATCTTTATAGCTATATATAATTCAAATATCTCGAGATATTTAATTACTACTACTTATAAGTACTTGATTTAAATATTTATTATAACCTCAATATCTATAACTTTAATATCCCTATTAACTAAACTTTACTAACCGTTAAGACGGAGCTTTGTATTATGAATATAAGAGTTCTCTACTATTAATATAAGTTAACTTATAATATCTACATAAACATAATAAGACTTAATTTACTTTTATTTGTAAATTACTTTAGAATATTAAATATAACTAATATATAGACAGTATTTATACAGATATAGATATCCTTAGTATAACTAAATAATTCTTAGAAACCTTATAATTATATTACTATAATATTCTTCAATATATGATTACTAGTATTATAGTAAGATATTAATATCAAAATATAATTTAATTAATAGGCCTTTGATATAGTAGTCTAACGTCTAGCTAGCTTTTACTATTTTTTAGTAAGACTGGTAAGTTCGAATTCTATAGTAAGTAAATACGATTACTAGCTATATATTTTCTAATTATATAAACTATATAGTAATTACTACTAGTTATTAGTTGTTACTAATACCTATTATTTACTAATCAATATTAATAACTAGTAATAAGTACCACTAGCTAGCTAGTATCTAGTATTCAATTATTCTAATTTTCTATTAAATAACTAAGATAGATAGGCTTATATTCTCCCTCTTTATTAGATATTGTGTTAACTAACTATATCTTACTACTTAGGGTTTTTTCTATTGAAATAATTCTTTAACTTTAATATTTTCTATTAAGTATATAAAGTAAGAGTTTAGGTAGAAGCTTACTACTGAATATAGTTTTCTTTAAAGGGTTCCCGAGAAATATACAACTTTAACTAGATCAAAGACCTTTAATACAACTATAATCATATAAGTAATACTCATTCTCTAATATTATTTGTTTAGTATAGTAACTTGTGAAACAGCTAGATGGCTTTCTTTTAAATAGCTATAGATTACTTATTAAGTATTATATTTAGAATACTTTTACCATAGCTTGATTTACTATACTAATAGCTTGAGTTATAATAGTTATAGTTAGATATTTTTATATCTATCCTATAGTTATTTCTATATAAATAATCATATAGATTTCAAAGAAACTTTAGTTTTATTAAATATCTTATAGAACAATAGTAGATTATAGAATACTTAGGTTTTGTATTTTAAAATAAATACTTTTTTGTATTCTATTTTTAAGAAGTTTAAAAAGAGTTTGAAACTTATAACCTCAAAAGTTATTTTTAGAAATATATCAAGCTCTAGCTTTTCTGAAGCTTTCCCTATATAAAGTATGACAATGAAGTCTTCTATTACTATAAAGTTAGTTATTAGAACTAAAGGTATAATTATCCTTAATAACAAATAATTATATTACCATTTTAACTAGTTATAAGCTAGTATTAGTATAGAGATTATTATTAAGTAAATCTTATAGTTAAGTCTATATGTAGGGTGAAAAGCTTAAACACTGTTTTAGGTATAGAGTAAAAGTAGCTAAAGAATGTTTTTTATTTTCCTGGATACCTTAATATTTATAAGTAAGTAATCTGTCTATTACTATAATGATATAAATTAATAAAGCTTGTAAAAATAGAAGAGCCAATTACAGAATTCTATATTTAAAGTCTATATAAGATAAAGGATTATAACGTTTCTTATATAAATACTTTAGACTACTTTCCATTTCAAAATCTATTTTGAAGCCTCTAAAATATTTACCAACCTCCTAAAAAACTATTATCCAAATTCAATTGGATAACCCTTTGCTATCAATAAATTATATTAAATTGCTTTTATAGTATTCTTAAAACCTATTCTAATAAGTATTCGATATTCATTAAATTAAAGATTATTTAGTAAATAGAATAATTCTTTTGAACTATTATTAGATTTCTTTAATATCAGGAATGATAATATCTTTAGCGATTCATTTTCAAGAGACTTATATAATTACTTAAAACTCCTTCTTCTTACTTTTATGTATATAAATATACTAGAGATACTTATATTATTATATCTTATATAATTATAATTTGAATTATAATACTTAATATAACTTAAGGAAACTTCTATTTTATTATAAAGATATAGATAAAGAAAAGTAATAGATTATAGAATACTCGGCCTTTGGTACTATAGTCTATCCTTTCTTTTCAGAAATCAAAAAAGATCTTAATCCTATAACTTTAATCATTACTTTTAGCTATACATATTAAATCCTAGCTTTAATAAGATTCTCTCTATATAGGTTATTACTATAAAGCCTTTTATTATTATAAAAAGAAGTGGTCATATTGAAAGTCTTTGATCTATTTAATTGTATACTTCTCGGGAACCCTTTAAAGAAAGCTATACCTAGTAGTCGGCTCTTACTTGATTTACCTACTAGATACTACTAGTTCTAAGGAACCGTTTAAACGGAGAAAACCTTAAATAGCAAATATAGTTAGTTAATACAATAACTAATAAATATAGAAAGTATATTATAAAGGGAAAGTATAAACTTATATCTATTATAGTTACTCTTTAAGGATTATAGTTATATAATACTAATACTAGCTAGCTAGTAATACTTATTACTAGCTATTAATAGTTACTAGCTATTAATAGTAAGTAGTAAGAGCTAATAGCTAGTAGTAACTACTATATAGTTTATATAATTAGAAAGTATATATATACCTACTAGTTATATTTACGTATTATAGGATTCGAACCTACTGCTTTTACTATAATAGTAAGAGCTAGCTAGATATTAAACTACTATATTAAGCAAGTAATAAAAAGAAGTATTAGAACTAGGAATATAATATATAGTATAGACATTAATATATTAGATATATTTATAATAGATCAGATAATACTATTATAAAAAACAAATTATACGGTATATAGTCTAAAAGTAAGTTATTCAAAAGTATATCTTCTTTAAACTAGAATAAAGTATTCGAATACGTATAAATAGAACAGTTATACTTTATATAAGCTACTAGAATTACATAGCAGCTAGCAGAGTTATATAGTAGCCTTAGTACTATACTTATTCTCATATACCCCCCTAGTAGCAAAGCTACTAGGAATACCTTTATATAATTTAAATAATATACTAAACAAATAAAAAAAG
This sequence comes from Colletotrichum trifolii, assembly GCA_004367215.1. Classification (NCBI taxonomy): domain Eukaryota; kingdom Fungi; phylum Ascomycota; class Sordariomycetes; order Glomerellales; family Glomerellaceae; genus Colletotrichum; species Colletotrichum trifolii. The sequence goes on from RYZW01002339.1 coordinate 5,772, forward strand.
GTAAATAGCTTCCTAAAATAAGTCTTTAAATATTCGAATAAAGGGAATTAATGAAGATGTTATAATCTATTGTATATCTAACTATCTTTATCAAGTATTAGTAAAAGTAATTAGTTAGTTCTTTCTAAATTACTAGTAATCTAATCTTTCTATATATTATAAATAAAGTATTTGTTAATTTTCTACTTACCAGTTTTCGTTCTTCTCCTCTATACTGATATTTCTAATAATTACCTTTCTATCCTTATATATAATATATTTTATTAATATAAAATTTATATATTAACTTTAAACTTAATTATATACATCAGTTATTACTAATATTCTAACTAGAAAGTAAACTTCTTAATTCTATCAAAAAAGATATTATCAAACCTAAAAGCTTTCTTACTCAAATCAAGAAACAAACTATTAACACTAATATTAATAAATATAATATTACTGTTAACCTTCTAGAATACTTTATATCCCTCTTAATTAGTAACCTAATACTAGTTTATACTTCTTATATCTCTAAGCTAGAATAATTACTTCTTAACCCTAATCGCAAAAATAACAAGATATTAATATTTATATTTACTTTAGCTACTTTTTATCCCTATTTACTTAATAAAAATAATAAATCTTAAGCTTAAAATACTTTTCTTTATTCTTTTTAAGAAACCTATTTTATTTAGTAGTTTTTAGCTAATTTCATTTCTTTTAAATAATTCAATTCCTATTATTTCCCTTTATCCTCTCTTTTTATTAATATACTTTTTAGTCTTGGTAACTTTATCTAAAGATATTCTATTTCTAAGATTTAAACTTAATATAGTTTTATTAAAGAGAATAACCCTATCAACAATTTGTGCTTTTAATTATAATATAAAAGTTAATTACTTTAACTAAAACTATTTATTTAGTCATATTTTACAGGAGTTCTTGATTTATAAGAATATGTATCATTATCTCTAGCTCCTAAACTTACTAGAATACCTAAGCCTAATAATATTACAAAAGAAAAGCTATTTTAATAAAACATCCTACTACTACTCCTAGTTTGAAATATCTTTCTAGTTATCTAAGGAAAGTCTCTACCCTAAAGCCCCTATCTAATGATAATAAAAATAATTTAACTAGTAACTCTAAAGTAGAAGATCTAGTATTTAAAGCTATTAATAATAAAGACGAGGAATTTAAAACTATTATAGATAAAAGAAAGATAGTTAAAAATACTAAGCAAACAGTTAGACTTCTTAAGAAATATTCAAAACCTATAACTAATACTACGAGGAAATCTTCTGAGATTAGAAATTAAGAAACTTTATTAAAAATTAATAATTTAAATATTAACTAAAAGTTACTAAATATTTACTCGTACAGCCCAGTAATACGTCTGCTACTATAAAATATACCTTGAATAAGTATACTTTTTCTAAGAAAGAAAAACTACTAAAGAGTATTAAAATCATTTATTCTAAATAAGATTACTAGTAAAGTATAAACTATCTAATCTATACCTTATATAGTATATTACTTAAATCTTACTTTTTTGAAAGCCTCATCTTCATATTATCAGTATTAATAGTAGGGATTTAGTTTTAGAGTACTACTACTAATATAAAACTAGTTTAAAAACTATATATCTACTAGTCTCAAATAAGAGATACAAAATATTTAAGAAATACTTCAAAATCTTATAACTTTTAGATACTAATAAAATAAATTTTCTAACTTACCAATTTCTATTTGAATCTAACTTTTCTTAGTTCAAAAATAAGAAAATTAGTAATATGAAAAAGCTAATTTATCTCGAGTTGTAATTAGAATAGTAAAAAGATTTTAAAGCTATTTTTATTAGGAATAGACATACTTTAGATTCTATTACTAGAACTTTTGTTATTAAATAGCTTTTTCTAGTTTAAATATTTCATTTTCTTATTATTTAAGCTCTCTAGTCAATACTATTTATCTAGTTAGTTTTAAATAGTTATATTCCTAGATTTTAAGTAATTATAACTAGTTTTCTAGTTAACTAAAATTTGGTATTTTAACTAATTATAAGAAAGTTTAGAATTTATAGTTTTAGTTATAATACTCTAGCTATTAACTTTAGTTATCTTCTATTTTTTAGATAAACTTAAACTCCTATTTCTATTCTTTCTAGAAATTATAACTAGTTTTTAATACTAATATAAGTTAATTTCTATATATTTCTTATAATATCTTATTTATTATTACGGGCTACGCCTAGCTAGTTAACTCCGGCTCTACCCAAGTCCCGATAATTATACCTAAGAAGTTAGGTATTAGTAAGTTACTAGTAAGCCCCTAGTATTACTTTTAAGTAGACTTTTTACGCTTTTTACGAGAACTTCTCTTTTACTCCTTAGTTCTAAATAAATAGTATATTTTTACTCCTTAGTTCTAAATAAATAGTATTTACGCTTCCTATAGCTAAATTATAGCCTAGGCCTAGCTTTTCGTATTTATCTATTTGAAATTCTTAGTTTAAATAGTTAATATTTAGCTAGATCAAAACCTAACTAGAAAGCTTTATTCCCTAGGAATAGTTAAAAGAATTCTATTAACCCTTCTCGTTTTATATTGCTATTCTAAAAGCTTTTTATCAAAAGTAAAGATAGATCTAAGTTACTTATATATATATTTAAATAAATAGGAAATTATCTCAGGTAGTCTCTTCTATTATTTCAGCTAATTTGTAAGATATTCATTATATATCTATAAAATTAAGAAATATTCTAAACCATTTAAACTTTACTTGAATTAGATTCTTTATAAGTCTATTTACTAATATTATATTTATAAATATTTCAAGTAATTTAAAACTATTTTTTAAGTATTCTTAGTAAAGTTATATCTATTATATATCTATATATTAAAATTCAGTAAATAGGTATTTATTATCTAAGATTACTAACCTAATTATTTAGTAGTTATTATAATAGATTTTCTAGATATCTCTAAAGCTAAGCTTAATCTTTGAAAATAGTCTTTTTAGTACTATATTTGTTTTAAAGTATACTCTAGGCTAAGAAGTTCTATTTTAGTTATTAATATTATTATAGTACCCTATAAACTAGTTTTCTATTAAATTACTCTTCTAAATAGAGAGATAATATAACTATAATTTTACTTTTAAGTTTTTTTATAGCTTTTAAATAAAGTATTTCTAGTAATTAAGAGTATTTAAAGTATCTTATTAATATTTCCTAAATTTCTATATTATAATACCAGGAATCCTATCCTATAGAAACACTACATTATATAGTTTATAGTATTCTAATATACTTGAAAAGGATTTATAAAGCATTTTAAAAGTCAAGAATATATTAATAAGATATCTAGTTATATTTCAATAGAAATATAAAGAATTAAACTAACATTTATTTAATATATTTAAATCTTTTAAAATAAAGCTTAATTAGTACTTATAGAAAAGGGTATTATTGGAATTAGTATAATCAGAATTGGGCTATAATTAGGATTAAAATACTTAGTAATCTTAGTAATATATATATTATAAACTAAGTAAATCTTACAATACTTATATTTTCTAACTATATAAACGCCTGGGAAATACTTAATAAGACCCTATTCCTTAGGTTTATAAGTATATTTAATACTTTTAATAATCTTAAAAGCTTCTTTTCTAGCTATTCTATAATATAAGAGAAGAATATTATATATATAGAATAGGATAAAGATATTTAAGTTCTTATTTTTAAAGAAATAAAGCTCTTTTAAGTATACCTAAAAACTTCATAACTTAAACGTAATATAAAAAGTCCTATACTAAAAAAGGTTATATCTCGAAGTTTATAAAAAGTACATTTCAGTTCTATATAATATTCTATAATTTTGAATCTATTAAGTAATTTAACTAATTTTAGAGGTCTATTAAGGTTTTTTTATAGTATTAAGAAATATATTAATAATATTAAACTAGAAAACCTTAAAGGTAAACTATATTATAGTTACTATAGTTACCTGAACAATTTAAGTAGCTAGTATTACTATATATATAGTTTATAATACATTAACTAGTTATATATCTTTATATATATATACGTCTTTATTTTATACTATTCTACAAAACTATCTATATCTATTTTATAAATAAAAACTTATTTAAAAAATAGAAATTTATTTCTAGTTTTCTAGTAATCTATTCTTTATTGGGTATCTTTTTTTAATTTATAATTTTAGTTTCTATTATTTTAATAAAGAATCTTTATAATAGTCCTAGTAAGTTAGTGATATCTCTCTAAGGTTTTAGTAGTATAATCAGTTAATTAAACTATATCCAAATTTTAATAGAAAAATCCTTCTTTTTTAATACTATATTTTAAATAATAAGAAGAACTATTAGAAAGTTAAGATTATCCTTATTTAGATTTTACTACTAATTGGATAAATAATTACTAGTATAACTATCTTATTTAAATTTTAAGAAGTATAAAATACTACTTTTATATTCTTTGAAAATACTAAATAGTTATTAATAGTAATTTTTAGCTCTAATTACTATTAATATTTACTTTTATATTATCAGCTAGGTTCTTCAGTAGTCAAAAATCCTAACTTAGTTAGTTGAAATCTAGAGTTATATTTTAGTTTAGCCTAAGTTAGCTAAATAGGGGCCTTAAATGAATATTTCTACTCTTAGTTAAAATAAATATCCCTTCTTAACTAGCTAGATCCCTAATTCTAAATATACTAACTAGTTTTCTAGTTATTTGTATATTTCTTAAATTCTAACTTTTACTTAGAATTACTATATCTAGTTATTATTAATGAGAAACCTAGATTAGCTTTATTAGTTTAAGTATTAGCTTAAATATAACTAAATTTCTTTTATTAATCTTAGAAACTAGTTTTAAGTCTAATTTAAAATTTTAGGCTATTTCTAATACTAATAGGATAGTTAGTAAAAGAGAAATTCCCGTATTAAGTATTTTTATTATTTTAAAATCTCTAAGTATTTAAAGAATAGAATTATTTTCCTCTTTAAAAGTTAACTTAACTAGTAGTTTTATAACTTTTTCTATAAATACGTTATATAAGTTTTACTTTAAATAAAATCTCATCTTATTAAATTTCATATTTCAGGTAATAATGACCTTCTAAAAAGTAAGGATTTAGATTTTATATAGGTTATAGGTATTTAGAATATAGCTTATTAGGTATCTAATATATTTCCTTAATCTAACCTTAAATAACGTTTTTAAAATATCTTATTTATAGTATTTCTTAAGTAAGTATATTTAATAACTATAAGTATAAGTCTATCCCTAGTAAAATCATAGATCTTAATAAAAGCTTAGAATATATTCTAGTATTTACTCATAAAAAAACTACTTATACTAAGCTTTTTGAATTTTATATAGTAATTCTTAGTTATCTAAAATATTGAGAGATTTATTATACAATATAACTATTATTTAAATTAACTTTACTTGTAGTTTAAATAATAGTCCTATAGTTTTTTATATTTTTATCTTTCAAGTAATTAGTTCTTTTCTAGTATACTTATTTATTCTAACTAGCTTTTTACTATAAGAAAAGAATTCGCTAAAAATTAATTCCTCATTCTATTACTTATCTCTAATAACTAGTTCTTCTATTAATTACTATTACTATTCTCTTAATATTCTATTAAATCTTATAAATTAAAAAACCTCTCTATTTCTTTACTTATCTTTTAAATATTATTAATACTTAAAAAACTAAATTATAGGTTTTATTAAGTAGTATAAATAAAAAGAACAAACCTAAAAATCTGTCTTTAATAATAGGTATTTAGGAGTTGTTTATATATATTCTAGGGAAGCTAAATAAATCCTAAGTAATATAATAAAAAAAGTAAATTGAATATAACTCTAAAATTCGTCTAAAGATAATCTATTGAGAATAAACTATTATATAATAGAAATAATCTAATCACCTTAATTCTATAACTTTTACTTTTTAAATATTAAAAACTAAATATTTAAGAATAGTCTACTCTTAATATCCCGCTTAGAAATATTATATATAGATATTATTAGATTTTAGGTCTAGGAGAACTATTTCGGGGTATAGTTAAGAGAGTAGAATACTTAATAATTCTGAAGTAAAACTAGAAATACTTAAATAAACTATAATATAGTTTAAAATGAACTTATATTTAAGGAAAATAAAGTTATACTTTCTAAATAATTATCTTATAATAATAGAATACTTAATTAAGTTAAACTTAAGAAATTAGCTTAGTCTTATATACTAGATCTTAGTTTTACTAAGTATTAGAACTTCTAACACAATATTAATATAGAAGTTTTCAATATAAGTAATATTATCTAATATTAAATTAAATATATTCTTCTTATTTAGACTATTAAAGATTTTCTTAATAATTCTCTTACTTTTTATAATTATAAGAAGATTACCTAAGCTATATTCAACTAAATTTATTTTCTTATTAAACTTATAAGATCCTTTTTTAAAGAATTCTATTAAATTAGTAATATAAATTACTTTATACCTATTAAAAACTATACTCTTTAAAAATATATAAAATTCTTGATAAGTTAAGTATTATAGACCTAAGCCTTAAAGCTTGTATAGGATATTACTATTAAAGCTCTATATAACTACTACTGCTATAGTCTAGTAAAGAGTTTTCACCCTAAGTATAAACTCTTTAAATTTATTATAATACTATTAAAGTACTACTAAAGCACTTCCCGTAACTAGCCTCTAATATTAATAAACTTCTTACCTAGGTTTAACTTAGTAATAAATAGTAAATACTAAAAGAAATGGAAAATAAGAAAAAAATAATAATAGATATTACTAATTTAGAACCCTCTATAGGGTTTCTAATAGACTAATAGTAGACTAACCTAGTAGAAGATAAAAACCGATTTGTTTAAGATATTTTCGCGAAACTCTAAACAAATTATAATTTAGCTTTATAAATATTATAAATACTTAATCTGAAGCGAAAGCTATTCTTTATTAGTAACCCTTTGAATAGTAATATTTTCTATTTTCCTATATAATAGATAACTATATAGTATAAATTAGAGGTTAATTAGGTTTTTATTAGGAAACTTAAGGATTTCTAGTAATACCTATAGACTAGCTTATTACCTAAAATCTAGATATAAATTAGTAATTTTTATACTATATAAAAACTATAGTATAATTAAAATATTAATATATTCCTCTAGTACTTTACTAAGTATTATAAAAACCCCTATTATAGTATTTAGATTTTTAAAAAGATTTACTATTTCTATTAGAGATTTAAATAGATATTTACTGAGTTTTTTATTAAGTTTAAATTAGCTATAAGATAGGTAGGGGGGTATAACTAAATAGGGGATATTAAGCTAAACTACTTCTATCTAGCCTTTTCCTACTAAATTCAGATA
>RYZW01002340.1:0-12321 GCA_004367215.1 Colletotrichum trifolii
TAAGTCTAGTTTTATAGTATTGTGTTTATAAGTAGTTTTGTAAAGCTTTCTATATAGTATTTAGTAGTTTAAAAAATATAATAGTATTTAGTTATAAAGAAATATTATAGTTTATAGGGTTTTAGGCTAGAGATTATAAAGTAGTTTACTTTCTTACTTTATAGCTTTTATATGAAACTTAATAGTAGCTCTAATATATTTAGCGTTTCTGTTTCAGTTTTAGGTATATAGAGTGAATAGTTTAAAGTATATATTTTAAGAAATAAGGTTTAATTTTAATTTCTTATACCTAGGGATTTCGTTATTGTATTCGAAAATCTTAATATTAATACTCTACTAATATTTGAGGAATATTATAAAACTCTTACATACTTCTATTATTATAATTCTAGTATAATTAAGAAGATAGAAATCTTAAAAGTATAAATCTGTGAGTATTAATATAGAAGTATAGCTATTATAGTTTTAGTAGTAGGGGTAAAAGTTAAAAGTAATATACTTTTTAGGGGTAGTATATAAAGTATTTTTGTATTTTATATAGTAAACTTTTCGTTTAGTTTTACTAATATTATATATTTTATATACTTTTTAAGTAGGCTAGTATCTATTATACTTTAAATAGTTAATAACTATATAATATTCTTGAAAGAAATATAATAGTAATATCTTATACTTCTTAGAGTACGAATAAAATAGTTTCCCTAGTACTTATTTATCTAATTAGTAATAAAAGTTAGATAAGGATAGTCCTAACCTCTTAATAGTTTTCTTTATTATTTAAAATACAATATTAAAGAAGAAGAATCTTTCTACTAAAATTCAAATATATTTTAATTAACTAGTTATACTATTTAAAACTTGAAGAAATATTACTAACTTATTAAAACTACTATAAAGTTCCTTTATTAAAATAACTAGAACTAAATTCATAAAATTAAAAAAGAAAAATACTTAGCGTAAAATAGATTACTAAAATAGTAAATCTAAGCCTTTTCTTCTCAAATACGTTTTTACTTATAAAATAGATATAGATAGCTTTCTAGAAAANTCCTAGCTATCCTAGCTCTCCATACAAGCTATAAGGCATATCCTTATAATAGGGATATATAACTAATTAAGTTATTATAAACTATACATATAGTAATACTAGCTACCCGAACCTTTTAGGTAACTATAATAATTATAATATAGTTTAACTTCGAAGTCTACTAGTTTAATATTATTAATATATTTCTGAATACTATAAAAAACCTTAATAGACCTCTAATAATAATTAAACTACTAGATAAATTGAAGTTTATAAAGTATTATATAGAGCTTAAATATACCCTTCATAAACTTTAAGATATACCCCTTCTTTAATATAAAACTTTTTATATTACTCTTAAGTTATTAAGATTCTAGTTATACCTAAAAGAATTCTATTTATTTAGAAATAAGAATTTGAGTATCTTTATCCTATTCTATATAATAACATTCTTCTCTCATATTATAAAATAGCTAAAAAAGAAATTCTTAAGATTATTAAAAGTATTAAATATACCTATAAACTTAAAAAGCAAAGTTCTATTAAATATTTCCTAGGAATTTAAGTAATTAGAAATTATAAATATTATAAAATTTACTTAGTTTATAATATATATATTACTAAAATTACTAAGTACTTTAATTTTAACTATAACCTAACTCTAATAATACTACTTCTAGTAATAACCTTTACTATAAATACTAGTTAAGCTATATTTAAAAAGATTTATAAATATTAGATAAAAGTTAGTTTAATTCTTTATATTTCTATTATAGTATAGCTAGATATCTTATTTATGTATTATACTATAAATACTAGTTAAACTATATTTAAAAAGATTTATGAATACTAGATAAAAAATAGTTTAATTCTTAATACTTCTATTATAATCTAACTAGATATCTTATTTATATATGTTTTACTTTTAAAATACTTTACAAAGCCTTTTTAAGTATATATAAATACTATAGATTATATAATTTAGTATTTCTATAAAATAAGATTACTAGTACTATAGTTCAGAAGTTTAGGAAGTATAAATAAGATACTTTAAATACTTTTAATTCTTAGAAATACTTTATATATAAACTATAAAAGAACTTACAAATCAAATTATAACTATATTATCTTTCTATTTAGAAAACTAATCTAATAAAAAACTACTTAATAGAATACTATAACTATATTAATAACTAAAGCAAAACTTCTTAGCTTAAAATATACTTCAAAAAAAGCTATAGTACTAAAGAAACTATTTCGAGATATTAAACTTAACCTAGGAAATATCTAGAACATCTATTATAATAACTACTAGATAATTAAACTAGTAATCTTAGATAACAAATACCTATTTACTACATATTAATATATAAATACTTAATAAATATAATTTTACTAAACATAATCAACAAATAGTTTTAAAGTTATCTATATATCTATAAATATAATACTAGTAGATAAACTTATAAGGAATCTAATTTAAATAAAGTTTAAATAATTTAGAATACTTCTTAACTTTATAGATCTATAGATAATATTCTTAAAACTAGCTAAAATAATAAAAAAAGCTATTTAAAGTAATTTTCTATCTATTTAAATATATACATAAATAACTTAGAATAATCCCTACTTTTAATAAAAGGTTTCTTATAATAGTAATAGAAAAAAAAGATATAATAGAATTCTTCTAAGTATTCCTATTGAATAAAACTCTTAAAATAAACTTTTATCTAACTAAATACTAGTTATTTAAACTCTAAGCTTTAAATAAATAAGTAAGATACTATAATAAGCATATAGAAATCGACTTATATAGATATTAAAAACTAACTATAACTTTTAAAAAGAATAGGAGCGGGAGCTTAAGCTTAAACTAAAGGAAGATAGCTAAGACTAGTAATACTATAACTATAACTATAAGCTTTAAACTTTCTAGGAATTAGCTAAGATATACTTTAAGCTCTAAATACTCTAAAGGCTAGCTAAGATATAAGAGGTCTACTAACTAGGGACCTAATTACTATTACTATAATACTAAGGATATAACTATTTAAAACTAGCTAAATAAGTAATATAAACTAGGGAGTTTAAATAGGTTAAAATACTTAAGCTAGAAAAAGTTATTTAATAATAGGAGTTCTAGTAATAGAATCTAAAATACTTCTATTTTGAATAAGAATAGCCTCGAAATCCTTCTATTATTTGAATTATTACTTGAAATAAAAATAGATAAATTTCTTTGTATTACTAACTTTTTTATTTTTTAACTAAGAATAGTTAGATCTAAATAAAAAATCTTAAGCTAAAATACTTACTTTATTAGTATTAGGAATCTAAAGAACTTCTAAATAAATTTAAAATACTTTATAAGTTTAGTTAGAGATTAGTATATAAATATTTCTTAAGTTATTCTTATACTAGTAGTATTAGTTAGAAATTAAATCTTAACTACTAATACTAATAATATAAAGATAAAAACCTTATAAAAAGATAAAACTAGAGTAATATACTATATAGGGGATAGTTCAAACTAGTTATATATTTCTAATAACCTTTATTTAAAATAAACAATTTTTGTACTTTTTAGTAACTTTACTTTTCTTAGAAAAAGTAGGTTTAATTAAAATCCTCTTTAAAATATTAGACTTAATACTAAATTCTATAAGTTATCATTTAGTAGCTTCTGATTAATATTTAAGATTATTTATTTCTAATAAAATTACTTAATTTCTAATTTATAAAAACTTTCTTATTATACTAGTAATAGTTTTTATATAATTTTAAGTAGTTTAGTTATTTCTTCGATATTCTTATTACTATCTTCTTCTTTATTAGTAATAACTTTAGGTATTTTATTATTATTACTAATAAGCTTAAATACCTCTTCTTCTTCTTCTTTAGAATTGCTAACTGAATTATCCTCTTTTATTATTAGAAACGAGTTTTAGAGTAATAACTTTCCTCAGATAATTACGAGAATATTTCAAACTAGTAATAGTAATAAGTTTCTTTATTACCATAGCTCTTTCTTTTATAATACTACTAAACTTAAATATTTTAGTAAATTAGGATCTTAGAAATAATAATAAATATTTCTGTAAATTAAGAAACTCTTAGAGAAATAAGTAGATAAATACCTTCAGGTAAATTAATTAGATTTTATACTAAAACTAAAAGTTCAAATTACTAATAAAGGTCTCTTCCTTAATAATATTAAACTCTATTTAAATCTTAAATATAAAATACTCTTAGATAGAATTACTAAAATATATAAATATATTAATAGAAAAGAAAGATAAAAAGTAAAAATAGGAATTATATTATATAAAAGAAATAAAATCAACTAAAAACTACTAAATAAAATAAATCTTTTAAAAAGAATACAAAAAAGTATTTCTAATTCAAAACTTTTTATCCTTATTAAGTATATGGAAATAAAAAACAATTAAAGCGAATTCAAATCTTATTATTCTATTACTTTTAAAACCAGGGTTAAAGAGAAATTGTTTTAATTTAGGGATATATTAAGTAAAAACTAGTACTAGATGACTAACTAAAAAGGATATAAAATACTCTGAAAAGTCAATAGTAATATTATATTTATCAGAATAAGTATTTATAGTTTATATCTTAACCTTGGTAAAAAGGTTCTCAGGTTTAATAATATCTTTCTTAATGAACCCGAGAAACTTATCTTATAATTAAAATATCAGTAATAACTAATATATATTATTATACTTAAATCTAATATATAGAATTTATATTAGTAATATATACTACCTATAAAATAAAAAAGTAACTATTAAAAATATCAATATAAAAGAGAAGAAAGAAGACTAATAGGTAAAAATTCGATAAACAATTTATTTATAATATATAAAAAATCGGATTACTAGTAAGTTTAGAAAGAACTAACTAATTACCCTTACTAATACTTAATAAAAATAGTTAAATCTATAATAGATTATAGTAGTTTTATTAATTTCTTTTATTCAAGTACTAGAAGATCTATTTTAAGAACTATTTACCCTATTTTATTTATTTAGTATATTAATTAAATAATATAAAGGTATTTCTAGTAGCTTTATTATTAGGGGGGTATATAAGAATATATATAGTATTAAAGCTACTATATAACTCTACTAGCTACTATATAACTTCAGTAGTTTATATAAGATATAACTATTCTACTTATATATATTTAAACGTTTCATTCTAGTTAGAAGAAGATATACCTTTCAATAACCTACGTTTAGACTATATACTATATTATACATTTATTACAATACCTATAATAATAACTACCTAAACCCTATCTAGTATAATAACTTAGTTACCTAATCGCCTCTAATAAAAAGGGTAGTATTTTAGTAGTATTATATAAGGGTTACTATAACCTAAACTATCCCTATACTAGTTATCTATATATTTTTATTAGAATTAGTTATAAGTATTACTTAGGACTGAAGCTAAAGCTAGTTATACCCCTAGGATTCTAAATTAAATATCTCTAAATATATTATAATTATATTGTAATACTATATAGTAGTATAATAATCTATCTAGCTAATATTATAACTACTAGTAGTTATCCTGATTTGATAAAAACGACTAGGTAGAAGTAGTTTAGTTAAATACTTCTTATTTAAAAGTATTGTCTAACTTAATATATAGCTAACTTAAATTATATAAAAGACTTAGTAAATATCTATCCAGGTTTTTATTAAAAGTATTAGACTTCTCTCTAAAGCTCAAGTATCTTAGTAGGAGTTCTTATAATACTTAGTAAAATACTAGAGAAAAGAATTAATATCTTAGTTATACTAGGGTCCTTATATCATATAAGAGTTACTGACGTATATCTATATTTTGAATATAAAACTGATTTATAAGAATTATTATAAGTTTTCTAGTTTCCTAATGATAACTGTATTAATTTCTAGTTTATAATATATAGTTATATTTTATGGTAGAAAGTAAAAAGTATTACTATTAAAAGAGGTACTAATTCAGAAGGGCTTTTTGTTTATAAAAAGTATCTATGTTATTTATAGGATAATATTATATTTCTACTAGAGTTATAGGAAAGTTTCTTGAAAAACCTAGTTTTTATTTACTATAAGGTTTATTAGTTATTTATTTGTTAAAAGACCTAGGATAAATCTTATAGTATTAGTATTTACTACTATTATTAGAATCTTTTATGTTATCTATTTAGTTTACTATTATTACTAGGTTAGACCTAAATAAGAAGTTTATTAATATTAAAAGTTAATTATAAGAGGGATTTTAGTAGTACTTTAATAGATTTATTATAAACTTAAAGAGTTTATATATAAGGTATATATCACAAACCTAAGCTTTAGGGCTTACATAGGATATTACTATTAAGGCTCTATATAACTACTACCCTTAAAATCTAGTAAAGAGTTTTCATTTTAAGTATAAACTTTTCAAGTTTATTATAATACTATTCATGTACTACTAAAACATCTCTTATAACTAATCTCTAATATTAATAAATTTCCTATCTAGGTTTCACTTAGTAATAAATAGTAAATAATAAAAGAAAAAGAAAATAGCGAAAAATAATAGTAGATATTACTACTCCAGAACCTATAATAGGGGTTCTAATAAGCTAATAGTTAACTAACCTAATAGAAAATAAAAACTAAGTTCTCTAAAATACTTTTATGTAATTCTAATAGGTTTGTAATATAGTTTTATAAGTATTATAATTACTTTCTCTAAAAAAGAAACTATTTCTTATTATTACCCCCTTTAATAGTAATACTTTCTACTTTCCTATATAGCGGATAACTATATAGTATAAATTAAAAGTTAATTAGGGTTTTATTAGGAAACTTAAAGATTCCTAGTAATTCTTCCAAACTAGCTTATTACCCAAAATCTAGATATAAATTAGTAACTTTAATATAACATAAAAACTATAATATAATTAAAATATTAATATTCTTCTCTAATACTTTACTGAATACTATAAAAACCTTTACTATNATTATAAGAACCTTTATTATAATTTTTAGGCTTTTAAGAAAACTCACTATTTCTATTAGAAACCTAAGTAAATATTTACTAAGTTTTTTATTAAATTTAAATTAGCTATAAAATAAGTAAGGGAATATTCCTAAATAAAAGATATTAAACTAAATTACTTCTAACTAGCTTTCTCCTATTAAATTTAAATTATTACTATTAGCTATAATATTAGCTAGAAAGACTATTATACTACTATCTAATACTGTTATATAATTATAATAAACCTCGAGATTTTTAATATAGAATTATAAAACTATAAATAACTATAATCTTTTCCCTAGTTAGAACTAATAGTTAATTAGAATAGAAATATATAAATAATAAGTATAGGAATAATTTAAATTATTTAGGTATTAGTATAATACTACTATATTACTACTCCTCCCTACTATAAAAAGTTAGATAAATAAGTTACTATAACTAGTAAACTCTAATTAACTCTTATTATAGGGATATATAAGACCTATTAAGTAAACTCTATAGTTATCTAAATATATATATAAGCTAATACTTATATATATTATAATACTAAAAACTACTTTATTATAGAATATAAACTATAACTTACCTATTTACTAGTAACTACTAAGCCTAATATTTAAGCTTTATAGTTAAATATAAGAATTATAAATAATAAAGAAAAAACCTAGTTTCCTAGAAAAAGCTCCCTAGGGAATAAGTTAGTATAGCAGTATAGCTACTAATAATAATACTACAGTAATAGATAAGACTAGAGAGATATAAAGATAAATAGATAAACTATTTCTCTTAATTTCTATATTAATAAATAATAAATCTTTTATCTCTATCTAAATTAATCATAATTATAAGTATTATAAAATAATTAATAAAGAGTTTATAAAATAATAAAACCTTATATTAATTATATTATTATAGTTATACTAGTTAAGTACTATCCTAAATACTAACTAGGAAATATATATTACTAAGATAGCTAAAGTATAGATTAACCTTAGTAAATAAATATCTAAAGTTTTATTCTATATAATCCTAGGAATAGTATATATAACTATCCAAGGGAAACTATAATTATAATACTAATAAGTTATTTTAAACTTTATAAGGAATAAGATATAGATAGATTTAGTTAATAACTTAACTATCTAAGCTATTAATAATATATTAAAAAAGATATATATAAATAGACTTATAAACCCTCTTAAATTACTAGCTATAATATCTTATAGCTTAAATAAAAAAAGATATAAGTAGTTAATAACTAACTTAATATAGATTAATATGGCTTTAGTAGCTATATTACCTATAGCCTCGGAATAACTACTACCTACTTTACTAGTTACTTATATTTCTTTTATAGACCTATTTAATAAAAATAAAACCTCTAGTTTCCTATTTTATAAAAAGTCCCATAACTACTATATTTACTTGCAAAAAACTTAGATAGAACTAAACTAGACTTATTATAAAAGCTATTTTATAATATACTAAGAAAATACTTCCTCGAAATCTAATACTAAGTAATAGACCTAATAAATAAAAGTTAGGTTTAAGCTAGTTTATCTATAACTAAAATACCTATCTTCTTTATTAAAACGTTTAGGGGGAAATAGTAGTTTTATATAAATTATTATATTTTTAATACTATTAGTACTTATAACTATTACTTCTTATTACTAATTAAAGAGATATTTTAGTTATTATCTAAAGTAATATAGTTTATAAAAGTGAATATTTATAAAGTTTTCTATAAGATTTATATTATAGAAAGGGATAAGTATAAAACTAATTTTTAGACCTATTCTAATTTATTTAAATAGTTTNATTTATATAATTTTCTATAAGATCTATGTCGTAGAAGGAGATAAGTATAAAACTATTTTTAAGACCCGCTTTAGTTTATTTAAGTAATCTATTACTTTTTTAAACTAATAAATATACCTATAATGTTCTAATACTATATTAATAGTATATTCCGAAATACTCTTAATAATTCTATTATAACTGATTTAAATAATATCCTTATTTATAATTATAAGTTAAAAAATAACTATAAAGATAAAATTAAGTAAGTCTTTAAATAATTAAAAGGGACTAGCTTATACCTAAACTTAGAAAAATATAAATTCTGAGTAAAATAAACTAAATACCTAGGTTTTATTATTAAAGTAAGAAAGTGTATTTATTATAACCCTAAAAAAGTTATAATTATATAAGAATAGGAAATACCTAAAAATATCTATAATATCTAGAACCTTTTCAGTTTCGCGAACCTTTATTATAACTTAGTTAACTATTTTTCTAGTTTAATAAAACCCCTTATATAGCTAATATAGAAAGGAATACTACTTGACTAAAATACTATATACTAATACGTATTCGAAGTATTTAAATTTATATTTATCTTAGAGCTAATTGAAGTTTAATAGAATCTAGAGTAATATATAGTAATAGAAGTAGATTACTTAAGGGTAGTATTAAATAATTACTTCTTATAGGAAAATAGGGATAATATATTATAATTAGTTATTTATGATTTAACTAGACCTATACTAGCTTAGTAGAATTATACTTTTTATAATAAAGAATTACTAGTATTAGTATTATATTTAAAAATATAGTTAGTAGAGTTATAAAGTATAGTAAAACTATTTACTACTTTCTCTAATTGCAAAACTTTAGAATATTTTATAAATTCTAGATTTATCTTAGAATAATAAACTAAGTAAATAGAAGTTTTATTAGAATTTAGGTTTATTTCAAAATGTTACTTAGATTACTTTATAAGATACTTTAATACTCTTTCCTAATAAAACTAAAATAATATGATAGAACTAAAATTTATAACATAAATTATCCAGTTTTTCTTAGTGAATTATAAGAATAGGGAAAAGCTTTCTTTGATATTTTTAATCTTATAATATATAAATAGAAAGAGATTAAGAAAGAACTATATAAGTAAACGATAACTGCTAGTATATTACTAGTAAATTACTAAATAGGTATACTATATTCTAGAATACTATATTACTAGTATTATAAAACTAAGTAATTATAGTAATACTAATATATAAAGTTTACCTAGAAACTATTTACTAAATAATAAAGATATTCACCCTAGAAACTTTAACATAGAAACAAATAGCTAATTATATGGTTGTATTAGAGGTCTCTGATCTATTTAAAGTTATATACCTTTCGGGAACCCTTTAAAGGAAACTATACCTAGTACTTTAAACCCTATAAATACTACTAGTTCTAAGGAACTATTTAAATAGAGAAAACCTCAGGTAGTAAATATAGTTAATTAATATAATAAGTAATAAAATAGTGAAAGTATAGGCTTATCTATTATAGTTATTCTTTTAGGATTATAGTTATATAATACTAATACTAGCTAGCTAATAGTACTTATTACTAGCTATTAATAGTTACTAGCTATTAATAGCTATTAGTAAGTACTAGTAGCTAGTAGTAGTTACTATATAGTTTTACATAATCGGAAAGTATATAGCTACCGGTTACGTTTACTTACTATAGGATTCGAACTTATTACTCTTACTATAATAGTAAGAACTAGCTAGACGTTAAACTATTATGTTAAGCNATTACTAGCTATTAATACTAGCTATTAATATTAGTAGTTACTAGCTACTAATATTAATAGTTACTAGCTATTAATAGCTATTAGTAAGTACTAGTAGCTAGTAGTAGTTACTATATAGTTTTACATAATCGGAAAGTATATAGCTACCGGTTACGTTTACTTACTATAGGATTCGAACTTATTACTCTTACTATAATAGTAAGAACTAGCTAGACGTTAAACTATTATGTTAAGCGGGAAAATAGCTAATTATATAATAAGAAATAATAATGTTTTACTTTACTCCTACTTAACGTAGTAGTTTAATATCTAGCTAGCTCTTACTATTATAATAAAAGTAATAGGTTCGAATCCTATAGTAAATAAGCGCGACTAGTAAGTATATATATACTTTCTAGTTATATAAACTATATAGTAACTACTACTAGCTATTACTAGCTTTTACTAATAGCTATTAATAACTAGTAACTATTAATAGCTAGTAGTAAGTATTACTAGCTAGCTAGTATCGAGTATTTTATAACTATAATCTTTAAAGAATAATTATAATAGATAGGCCTATACTTTCTTTATTTATTACCTATTATATTAACTAACTATATCTTACTATCTAAAGTTTTCTCCGTTTAAACGGCTCCGCCGAACTAGTAATATCTAGTAGGTATATTAAGTGAAAACTAACTACTAGGTATAGCTTCCCTTATAAGGTTCCCGAGAAATATATAACTTTAAATAGATTAAAGACCTTCAATCCAACCAATTCATATTTTACTTTACTAAAATTAAATCTAGGTCTCTAAGTGTAAACTACTAATAACTATAATTTTCTAAATAATCTATAACTTTTTAATCCCAAACTATTTTAGTATTATCTTAATATTTATAATAATCTCGCGGGACTGGTATTAAGATAGTATATCGAGAGATATTGAATATTTCATATAAATATAGAATATCTAATTATTTTTATTAATAATTTATAATACAACTCAAATCTACCATAACCCATACTAATCCCTAATAGATTCTAATTATAAGTTTCTATTAGTTCTATAATAGAATTACTATTTACTATAAAAGGGAACCTAAAGTTCTTTAGAGTAATTATAGATTAATTATCAAAGTATATCTAATTAGAAATTATAATATTTATAATTATTAAAACTTATATAAAGAAGTTCTAGGATACCTGGTAGTAGTTCTATAGTTTCCCTATATTAATTATTAATAATCATAATTTATATTAAGTTAGTATTTTTTAGATAATATTATACTAGTAAATAGGGGTATAATAAGTATTATTAATATTATTTTACTCCTGAGTAAATAGTAAATAGAGAAAGTAATACTTAAAATTTAAAGTTTCTTATAAATATATATGGTTTTCTTATAACTAGACTAGCTAGCTTATATCACTATTTATTAGCTAGTATTATATAATAAAGACTTTTTAATAATTAAAATAAACCTAAATAAGCTCCTGAATAGGTTTAATATTATACTTATCCTATATTCCTAGATAATAAAGTAAACTATATATTCTAGCTTAAAATAAGTTTTAGTTTCTTTTTCTTATTTTAAAGATAGTATTATTATAGTTTAAGTAGTAATAGTATATATATAGTAATATAATAAAATAAATATAAAT
>RYZW01002341.1:2859-13190 GCA_004367215.1 Colletotrichum trifolii
AATATATAACTAGTTTAATATTACAAGCTACGCCTAGCTAGTTAATTCTAGCTTTACCCGAGTCCTGATAACTATACCTAAGAAATCAGGTATTAGTAGGCTACTAGTAGGTTCCTAGTGTTATTTTTAAGTAGATGTTTTATGTTTTTCGCGAGAATTTCTTTTTACTTTTTAGTTCTAAATAAATAGTATTTATGCTTCCTATAGCTGAATTATAGTTTAGGCTTAGCTTTTTGTAGTAAGGAAAGCTTTGATAGAAATAGATAAGTTATTTATAAGGTTAGATTATATTAAGAAGATAGAATAGAATACTTTTTAATAAGGATAGGTTATAATTAATAATAATACCAAAATAAAGTTAAGTTTACTTATAGTAAATAAAAGTATAGTTTTATTAGTTATTTAGTTAAATAGTATTTCTAGGGTAATTAATTAAAGTATTATAATAAGTAAGTTTAATTTAGTAAATTTTAATTTTAGTATGCTTAGTATAATAGTTAAAGATTCTTAGTTCTTAAGGTATAATACTCTTAAGTATAGAAGTATTTTGTATTTCTAATATTTCCTAACTAGTTAATATTTAGGTTAAATATATTAAAGATAGATTAGTTTATTAGTTTAAGTTATAAAAAGTATGATTTATTTATTACTCTATTATTCCTAGTATTCTTAGAATTCTTTCAAATATCTAATATTATATACTAGTTCCTATATATTTTCTATATAATTATATCTTTTCCATTTAATACAATGTTATATATCTATATTACCTTATTAAGTTATATACTTATTAAATTATCCTATTTTATATTCTTCTTCTAGATTAATTTTATTATACTTTTCTATATAAAATCCTTTTAGTATTAGTTTAAGAAGTGATATAAGTATTGGTATATTTGTGTATATATTATCTAATAAACTCGAGTGCTTTTAGAAGTTTATTTTAAAGTTTATAAAACCTCAAAATATCTATTATTACATTTACTACTTATTTTCTTTATTAAAGCCTCTATATATAACAAAATTAAATCTATAATTTAAATAGAAAAATAATTCTTTAATACTTTCTCCTATTATACTACTATAAGTAAATTAAGCTATTAGAAGAAAAATAATTTAATTATCTTATTACTAATTAATATAATATTTAAAGTAAGGAAAAGCTAATAGCTTTCTCTTTACTATAATTATTAGGAGATATATTACCCCTTGAAGTATAACTTTAGCTTTCCTACTTATCAGGCTACAGTAGAGAAGGGGGGTACCGGGGGGGCACCGGAGCCCCTATACGTAAGCCTTAGCTACTGGAATAATAGATATTCCAGTAGCACGAGGCTTAAATACAGGTATAGAGCTATAGCTAAGTAAGGGGAAAAGTAAATTTGAATAGTTATATAGCGTAACTTATACCTATTAAGAAATCCTATTACTTAGTATAAACCTAGCCTAATATATCCAAACTTCTACTTACTTTTAGGTATACTAACTAGTAAGACTATAATAGTACTATATCAGAAACCTACTACTTAAGTAATTTAAAAGGTTAGGCCTAGCTTAATAGGGGAACTAACTCCTATAGCAACTAGTAGTAATATAGATAACCTAGGGAAGCTACTACCCCCCTAGAATAATAGTAACCTTTCCAAAACCAACCTAAACTATTTAATTAAAAAGAAATAAAAGAATTAAAGAAAAAATAGAAATTAGAGAAGTTAATAGTATTAAGGAAAAGAGATAATCTAGAAGAAAAGAGTACTAGAAAGTTAACTACTCCTATACTAAACCCTAAATAAAAAAGAGGAAACTTTTTAGTTAAGTAGCTAACCCCTATTAAATACTAGGGGGGTAACTAGTCAGACCTCAATAATTTCCTTTTTAAACTAAACAAATAATTTACTATAATAGAAAACAACTTTACTATAAATAAGAATAAAATCTAGTATATAAACTTATACTTAGAAAGTATTATAGCCTACTAGTAGATTAAATATATTACTATTATATATAATAGTAAGATAGAATAAGTCACCTAGGTAATAATAGAAGTATAGCTAAAGTCTAGTATAGATAATAATAATACCTAAGCTATTATAATAATAGCTAAATTAGATATAATTTACTAAAAGGTTAGCTAGTCTTACTAGTAGTTTATTAATATATACGAGACTTTTAAAGTAGAGTACCCTAATACTTAACTAGAGAAAACTTAAGTTATTAATATTATTAATTACTTATTATTTAAATTGAGATATATGATTATAACTAGAAGCCTACTAACTATATATTAGGAACTTAACTATATAGCTAAATAGGTAAAGATAGTTAAATAATCCCTAGGTAAGTTTACTATAACGGAATTTACTTTTAGGACCCTAGAGCAGAAAAGCTGTATACTATTAGATATATAAATAGTTATCTTAACTTAAGAGATAACTAGAGAAAATTAATTAAGGGAACTATCCCTTATAATCGCTCTATTACTAGAAATTAAAATAGAAAAAACCTTATAACTTTAAGCTACTACCCCTTAAGAGCTACCTAAGTACTATAATTATAGAAAAATAAGTTATATATCTTACTAGTATAGCAAAGATACTTACTATTTCTATAAGAAACCTAAATATACTAGAAGAAGCTATACTACTATAGTAATAGAAACTAATAATATTTATATTTTATAAGATTTAAAGCCTTACTAATACTTTAAAGCTAAAGTATTAGTCTATATAGGGAGAAGTTAGAAGAAGGGAAAAGTATTTATTAACTTAGAGGCTAACGAGAATATCTTAAACTAGAAGATATTATATAATACTAAGCCTAGTAAAGTTAGCTTAAAGCTATATATATTAAGCTTTTAGGGAAAAGTAGTGCTTAAGTATAGAATATAGACTATAGTTATGAAAATTACAAATAACCTTAGTACTATATAGATAAAGTCTTATATATTCTAAGTAAGTAATATTGGTAAATATAATATAATCCTAGGGATCCCCTAGGGGAAAGAAGCTAAGCCTAACCTTAAGTAGAAAACTCTAGGTTAAACCTATCCTTTAGCTATTACTAACCTCGAACTAATATATAAAGCTAGAGTAATTGATAAAACTAAGAAGTAATCTAAATATATATTAGTAATCTTAGCTATATTAGTATTAATAGAGGAAAAGTAGTAAGCTACTTAGTAATAACCTAAATAAGATCTAAATAAGAAGAAAGAGGATATTAACTAACTACTACTAGAATACTAAGAATAGGTTTATATTTTCAACGTGAAAAAAACTAGTATCCCTATAGAAAAAAGTATTTATATATATACTATAGAACTAGAGGAAAGTAAGGAGCTCTTATAAAACCCTATCTATTTTTTTATAGAAAAGGAATTAGAGGAATTATAATAATATCTTATATTAGTTCTAGAGATAAAATAGATTAGAATATTAAGAAACCTTACTAAAATACTAATTTTATTTATTCCTAAGAAAAGGAATAAGTTAAAGTTATATATAAATTATAGGAAGCTAAATAATATTACTATTAAGAACTATATACTATTCCTACTTATTAGCGAGATTTTAGATTATCTAGGAAAAGTCTCGTAATTTACTTAGCTAGATTCAAAAGACATATACTACTAAGTATATATAAAGCTCAGAGATAAGTAAAAAATAGTATTTCAAATATAGTATAAGCATTTTAAATATCATATAATACTTTTCAGACTAGTAAATACCCCAGCGACCTTCTAAGTATATATTAATAACACCCTAGTAAACCTCGTAGATATTATATATATTATTTACTTAGATAATATTCTAATATTTACTAAAACTAAAAAACATTATATAGAAGTAGTTAAAGAAATACTTAGCTAGTTATCAACAGCAGGGCTATATACTAACCTAGAGAAATACGAATTTTATATATAAATAATTAAGTATTTAAGTTTTATTATTTCTCTTAAAAGTATTACTATAAAAGGGGAAAAGATATTAGTAATTAAAGAGTAACTACTACTTACTAGTATTAGAAAGATTTAGATTTTCCTAGGATTTATAAGATTCTATAAAAGATTTATTTAGAATTACTTTAAAATATATACTAAACTTACTAATTAGCTAACTAAGTAAATAAAAAGGGAAAATATAATAACCCCTAAAGTAATTAAAACTTTTAAAGATCTATAAGATAAATTTATTTAAATACTAATCTTATAATATTTTAACCTAATTCTTTTAATCTATATAGAGATAAATATGTCCGATTTTACTATAGGAATAGTAGTTACTTAGCTAGAAAAAAGATAGTAGTGACTACTAGCTTACTTTTTAAAGAAGTTAAGAAAAGTAGAATTAAAATATAGTATACTAGAAACTAAATTACTAGTTATTTATAAGGTAATACTTATATAGAAATACTACTTCTTATACTTATAATATAAAATTACTTTTATTACTAATTATCTAAGCTACTAGTACTTAATAGTGAAGCCTTAGTTTAATAGCTAGTAGGTAAGGTTTTTTTAAGATATATTATCCTTTAATTATATTATTAATTACTAGTTAGGGAAATAAGACCTAGTAAATAATTTATTAAGATAACTAGATTATTAGCCTATAGAAAGAGAAACTTAAAGAACTAGGAATGTTAGAGGCTAGCTATGAGAGGTGTTTTAGTAGTGTTTTAATAATGTTATGATAAACTTGAAGAGTTTATACTTAGGGTGAAAACTCTTTACTAGACTATAGGGGTAGTAGTTATGTGGAGCCCTAATAGTAATATCCTATATAAGTTTTAAGGTTTAGGTTTATAATATACTTCCCACTACTCTACTACTCTATTACTATAGTAATACGTAATATCTATAGTTTTATATTATAACTATAATATCTAACTATTTAAGCTAATCTAAGTAATAAGAAAAATCTGTTAAGATAACTTCTTTAGGTATTACTAATATTAGATAGTTCTGCTAATAAGAAAATTCAGGTACTATTAATATTAGATAGTCTTACTAATAGTAAAATTCGTGCTATATTTACTTTAGGTGATTTTATATTATACTCTTCTTCTATCTATCTATAAAAAGCTTCTTTTTCCCCCCCTATATATAGCTTTATTCTCTTTCTTCTAAACTTTATATAACTCCTATCCTATAACTATTATAATACTACTAAATCGCTACTTTTTTATTTTCTTTCTTTTTTCTATATTTTATTTACTATTATATCGACTACTACTACTACTAGATCTAGCCCCCTTAATAATAACCTTTCCTGCTACTTTACCCCTTCTAAGCCTACTACTTATACCTATAGTAACTATATTATTAAAAGTAATTCTAATGATAATAATAATTAACCCTTTAAAATAGTTATTAAAACTTACCTAAACTATTATTCAAAGTAAAATAGGAGTAGTATTACTTATTCTTATATATGGGGTTATAGCTACTCCTATTACGAGTATTTATATATAAAGAATAAGTATAGTAGAAATCTTATTTTTTTACTATAAATGCTAAGCTATGTACTACTAGCTGCTAAGTTAACTATTTAGTTAAAAAAGATAAATATATTATTTCCCCTACTATTACTACTTAGTTACTTTTGCTCT
This sequence comes from Colletotrichum trifolii, assembly GCA_004367215.1. Lineage (NCBI taxonomy): Eukaryota > Fungi > Ascomycota > Sordariomycetes > Glomerellales > Glomerellaceae > Colletotrichum > Colletotrichum trifolii. The sequence continues at coordinate 8,470 of RYZW01002341.1, forward strand.
ATACCTAGAATAGTATCTAAGCTCTTTACCTTATATATGGATTTATCTATAAATTTTACCCGATAATAGTATTTGTGTTAATACTAGCTTATAACTAGTTAAAATAGTAATGAAATTACTTATTATCGTGGACAATTATACCCCCAGTTCCGATATTTAACCCTATAGTAGTAGAAGACCTCGTGGTAATAGTCTATACGGGGAAAGCTTTATTAAGACTAGCTATAACTTAATATATATAGCTGAAAGTAACTACTAAGGTTGTAGGGTTGAGAACCTTTTTGAACCTCTTAAAGATAGAATAAAACAGAGCACCTACTTCGAGATGTAAGAGCTAGGTGTTCCGTGATCCATCGCTCTTCCGTAACCTTTACGATAGAATCGAAATCTCCTCGAAATCTATACGGCTACCCGCAAAAAGATAACTACCCCTACTATTACTACTTCTAAGAAAGATAATATTATTACTCCCTATAATACTACTATCCTATCCCCTAAGTTCTCTACTATAGTCTAATATTATAATAACTACTTCTATTATACTTAATAAAAAGCCCCTATTTATATTACTACTATACTTACTACTCTTATTTCTTATACTAAAAATACTCCTATCTCTACCCCTATTTTTACTTTTAAATAAGTTATTACTAGCCTTAGTAGTATTATATAAATAATAATAAATCCCCTTTCCTCTTTTTCCCTATTTTTATTATACTAACTTCTTAGTAGTAAGGTATTATAATATACTCTAGTACTTGTATTATATCTTACTAATATTATAACTATATCCTTAGTTTTACTAAAACTAGTTTACTTATCTACTATTACTATACTATTACCCCCCTAGCTTAATATTAATAATACTTTATTTATAAACTAGTACTATTTATCAATATCCCTAATAATAAAGAGGAAGAAGAAGAGGATAATAATAATATAGGAGAGGAATTCCTAAGTAATAAGGAAATACGGGATAATACTAATCTTTTTAGTTAATTAGTTTATTTAGTATTTTAAGAATAAGTCTAGTAGTTAGTTATATATACTTCTTAGGGGCTATTATATTACTTAATTTATAGCTTATATAGTTTTTTATTATTAGTAAATTAATATTAAATTATTATTTTCTCTAATATCTCTATACTATAACTTAAATTATATTATAGGTTTATTATCAGTAAAGTTTTCTAAAAGAATTTATATTAAAGTATTATAACTTTTCTATTTAACTAATATATTATAGTTATATCCTCGCTTAGGTATATTCTTTACTACTAGTATTTCTTTAATATTATATTCCTTATAAGTTTTACTATTTTTTCTAGTTAGAACTAAGATAAGATTAAGTTAATTTCTTAGTTATTTACTATATCTTATTTGTACTTATCTTATTACGTTACTACGTATATATTATTATTACTTAAATTATAGTAATACTATTTTTTAGGTAAGAAAGGAAAATTAAGGTTTATCTTAAGCTAGAATATATAAGTTATTCTATTACTTCGGAATATAAGATAGGTATAATATTAAACTTATTTAGGAAGCTGTTTAGGTTTACTCTAATTACTAATAAGTCCCTATTATTCAGTACTAACTAATAAATAGTAATATAAGCTAGCTAGTTTAATTATAAGAAGGTAATATATGTTTATAGGAAAGCCTAGATCTTGGGTATTATTTTCTCTATTCTACCATTTATCTAGGGATAGAATAATATTAATAAAAGCTACTATACCCCTATTAACTAGTATAATGTTATCTAGAAGGTATTAACCTAATCTGATCTGTAGTTAGTAATAATTAATATAGGGAAACCATAGAACTACTATTAAATATCTCGGAATCTCTCTATATAAGTTTTAATAATTATAAATATTATAGTTTCTAGCTAGATATATTTTAATAATTAGTCTATAATTACTATTAGGAATCTTAGGTTACTTTTTATAGTAGATAATAGTTTTATTATAAAGTTAATAGAAATCTATAACTAGAATTTATTAGGAATTAAGAGGGGTTAAAAGAAGCCTTAGTAGTACTACTATTTTTCGTATAAGTATTAGTAGATATTATATATTTATATGAAATATTTAATATTTTTTAATATACTATTCTAATACTAGTTTTATAAAAGTGTTATGAATATTAAGCTAATACTAGGGTAGTTTAGGACTAGGGAATTATAGACTATTTAGAGAATTACTATTATTAGTAACTTATACTTAGGGATTTAAACCTAACCCTAGTAGAATAGAATACGATTATTTCCTACTATATAATTAGCTATTTATATCTATATTAAAGTTTCTAGAAAGAATATTTTCGCTACCTAGTAGATAATATCTAGTTAAACTTTATATACTAGTATTACTATAATTACTTAGTTCTATAGCGATAGTAATATAGTACTTTAGAATATAACGTATCTATCTAGTAGTTTACTAGTAGTATATTAGTAGTTATCCCCTACTAATATAACCCTTTCCTAGTTCCCCTCTATCTATATATTTTAAATTAAAAGTACTAGGAAAAACTTATCCTTATCCTTATAGTTAACCTAGAAAAGCTAGAAAACCTATATTATAGGCCTTAGTTCTATTATATTATCTTAGCCCTATTAAGAGAGAATATTAAGGTACCTAGTAAAATAACCTAAATAATATTTCAAAACAAAACTAAATTCTAATAAAGTCTTTACCTACTTAACTTATTACTCTAAAATAAATCTTAAACTTATAAAGTATTCTAATACTTTATAATTAGAAAGAAGGGTAAATAGCTCTACTATATTTTATAACTCTACTAACTATGCTTTTAAATATAATATTACTACTAGTAATTCTTTATTATAAATAGTATAGTTCTACTAAGCTAATATAAGTCTAGCTAAATAATAAATAATAGGTTATAGTATACTATCCCTATTTTCCTATAAGAAATAACTATTTAATACTACCCCTAAATAATCTACTTCTACTACTATATATTACTCTAGATCCTACTAAGTTATAACTAGCTCCGAGATAAATATAAACTTAAGCTTTTTGAATACCTACTAGTATATAGTATTTTAGTAAAATAGTACTCTTTTCTATATTAGTTAAATAAAAAGTTCTATTAAGCTAGAGAAGTAGTTAATTAGGTTATAGTAAAAGTTTATAAAACTAAAGAAGCTCTAGATACTATAGATATTCTTAGGAATTTCTTATTCCTAGATAGTTTTAACTTCTTTAGGGTTATAGTAGATACTTTTCCCCGCCTCGATAATAAACCCTAGAAACTTTATCTACTTTACTAAGAATTTATACTTCTCTAGGTCTAAATATAACCTAGTCTTTTATAATTATTTAAAAACTTATTTAACTTTATTTTTATAATTACGTTTTAACTTATAACTATAAATAAAGATATTATCTAAATAAGTTATAATAAAATTATTAAAAATACCCTAGAGTATATTAGAGTTATAGCTAAAGTCTATATTAATTCTACATTCTATCTCTCTGTATAAAAGGTATTAAAAGGCTTAAGTAGTCTCTAGTACTCTCATAACCCTATATTTTCTATTTATTCTAGAAAACTAGTTTATAGAGTTTAGGTTTTATAATTTATATTAATTACACTCTAAATTAGTTAAACTTTAATATTAGAACATTTAATATTTAAGGTGTGGTGGCCCGTGCGTCCCGGAGCCTTGAATGTTCCGTATAACGTGAAATTAACCTTTCTAAAAATAAACTCTATTTTAGTTATATAGATAGCGAAGTTCCCTACCTCTATAGAATCCGAACTTCCTATCATTATTACCATTTCTACCAATACCAGTACTATTTTCAGATACCACTTTGAACTCCTCATTCTTCTATAGTTAATAATTATATTATTCCCTGAGACCTTTACTAGTACTCAGTATTAGTTCAACAAGTTATAAGCCTAGCTTCTATTTACTTCTATTCAACCAACTTTCAGTATTCAACCTGAAACCTATCTCTCTTCTCTCTTTCAAAACCCTTTTCGAAAACCCTTCAACCTTTTTCGAGAACTTCTTTCTCAAATAAAATCTTCGAAACTCTNAGTACTCAGTATTAGTTCAACAGGTTATAAGCCTAGCTTCTATTTACTTCTATTCAACCAACTTTCAGTATTCAACCTGAAACCTATCTCTCTTCTCTCTTTCAAAACCCTTTTCGAAAACCCTTCAACCTTTTTCGAGAACTTCTTTCTCAAATAAAATCTTCGAAACTCTCGAACTTTTCGAAACCTTCTCTCTCTCTCCACAACTATACAGCCAATCAGACCGAGAAACTATAAAAAGATTATACTAGTTAGGGCAGTAAACTTACTACTAAGCTAGTAAAAGAGATAGTTAAGTAGTAGAAGCTAAAAATCTTATTTATATCTAGAAGTCTACCTAAGACCTTTATAAACTAGTTTTATAAGTTATCTCCTAGAAACTTTATAAACTAGGAACTCCTATAAGTTATCTCCTAGAAACCTTATAAACTAGGAATCCTTTTAGGTTAACCTAGACTTTTATAAATTAGAGTTATAGTTACTCAAGACTCTAAAAAGATATCTCTTATAAGATTTAAACACTAGCCTCACAATACGGATCTTACAATTTAACTATTAAGCTATTACTTTTATTAATCCGTTAGTTAACGATTTATTTACCAGAGTTAATCCCTAAGAATTTTAATTCTATTTACAGAATC
>RYZW01002342.1:0-12114 GCA_004367215.1 Colletotrichum trifolii
CTAAAATCTATTTAATTTCCCTAAAGTATATATAGGTAACTCCTAAGCTTTTATTATTAAAGATAAATTTTTAAGTTTTCTCTTTTTATTTATATTATTTAATAAAACTTATAATTTAATCTTTTAAGTATTATTAATATTTAAAGAAAAATAAAAAAAATAGAGAAATTCTTTAATTTATAAGATTTAATAAAATATTCAGAGAATAATAATAGTAATTCATAGAAAAACCAGTTACTAGAAATAAATAATAAAATAAAGGATTAATCTTAAACTATCTCTTTCTTATACTAAAGAACTAGTTAAAATAAGTAAATATACTAGAAAATAACTAATTATCTAAAATATACAAATACGAGAAACTATAAGACTACTACTTAAACTATATGTTAAATTAATTTAAGCAGTAGTTATACTATATAATACATCTCTAAATATTTAAAATAACTAGAAATTTCTATATAAAATTAAAAAAACCTAGTATAAATAGTATTTTATTAATAAATACTAGAATATATTTTAAACTTTTATTAAGATTTATAACTTTACTAAAGATAGATTTATATTTATAATTATTAAATATACCTCCTTAAGAAATACTATAAATAAAGTATTTTAAAAAGATTATTTAAAGTTAAACTAAAGAAATATATTAGATACCTAGTAAATTATATTCTAAATACTTATAACTTATATAAAATCTAAATCCCTACTTTTTAGAGAATTATTATTACCTAAAATATTAAATTTAATAAAATAAAGTTTTATTCGAAGTAAAACTCACGTAAAATACTTATAAAAAATTACAAAACTACTAATTAAATTAATTACTAAAAAAAAAGAAAGTCCTATTCTTAAAATACTTAGACATTTTAAAGTAATAAGAATACTTAGTAAAAAAACCTCTTTTCTACTAGCTATCTAATTAATACTAGAAATAGCTTAAAATATTAAACTAAACCTAAAATTAATCTCTAAAACTAATAAGAAAAGTTTAATAATACCTAAACTAATACTTTAACTAATAAAGCTAGTTTAGGTTTCTAATTAAAAATAACTAGATATAATATCCCTAGGGGAAAATTAGAATTTAAGAAATATACTAATAATTAGAGAACTAGATAGTATATTTAAAATAAAAGATCTAGCTAACTAAGAAAAGATATTTATTTTAACTAAAAATAGAAATAATTACTTTAAAACCCTAGTTTAGCTAATTTAAAGTAGACTAAAATATAGCTCTAGACTTTAACTATTTGAATTAGGATTTTTAACTATTTAGAAACTAGGCTAATAATATAAAAGTAAGTAATAGTATTAGTTAAAACTAGAAATTACTATTAGTAACTATATAATACTCTTAAAAGAATATAATAGTAATATTTTATATTTTATAGAATACGAATAGGATAGTTTTACTAGTACTTATTTACCTAATTAGTAATAAAAGCTAGATAAAACTAGTCTTAACTTCTTAATAGCTTTCCTTATTATTTAAAATATAGTATTAAAGAAGAAAAATCCTTCTACTAAAATTTAAATATACCTTAATTAACTAATAATACTTCTAAAAACTTAGAAGGATATTACTAACCTACTAGAACTACTATAAATATCTTTTATTAAAATAGCAAAAGCTAAAATCATAAAATTAAAAGAGAAAAATACCTAATAAGAAATAGATTACTAAAATACTAAAAATAAGCCTTTTCTTCTTAAATAAATTTTCACTTATAAGATAGATATAAATAATTTTCTAGAATAGTATAAAATAAAGATTTATATATATAGGGACATATAACTAGTCGATCTATTAAAGACTATATATATAGTAACTTTAGCTACTTAAATAATTTAAGTAATTATAGTAATTATGATTTAATTGAATTTTAAAATCTATTAGTTTAATACTATTAATATATTTCTTAATACTATAAAAGATCCTAATAAATTTCTAATAACTATTAAGCTACTAAATAGGTTCAAAATTACGGGGTATTATATTAAACTTAAGTATACGTTTTATAGACTTCGAGATATACATATTCTTTAATATAAAACTTTTTATACTACCTTTAAATTATTAAAACTTAAGCTATACCTAGAAAAGCCTTATCTATTCAAAAATAAGAGTTTAATTATCTTTCTCCTATTCTATATAAATAATATTCTTTTTATATATTATAAATTAGCTAAAAAAGAAACTTATAAAATTATTAAAAATATTAAAAATACCTATAAACTTAAANGAATACCTATAAACTTAAAAAATAAAATCTTATTAAATATTTCCTAGATATTTAAATAGTTTAAGATTATAAATATTATAAGATTTATTTAGTTTATAATATATATATATATATTACTAAAATTACTAAGTACTTTAATCTTAACTATAGTTTAATTCTAATAATACTACTTCTAGTAATAACTTTTATAGTAAATCCTAGTAAAACTATACTAAAGGAGATTTATAAGTATTAGATAAAAATTAGTTTAATTCTTTATATTTCTATTATAATATAGCTAGATATCTTATTTATGTATTCTCTACTTTTAAAATACTTTATAAATCCTTTTTAAGTATATATAGATATTATAAATTATATAATTTAATACGTCTATAAAACAAGATTCCTAATACTATTATTTAGAAACTCAAGAAATATTAACGAGATACTTTAAATACTTTTAATTACTAGAGATACTTTATTTATAAACTATAAAAAAACTCAAAACTCAAATTAGAACTATATTATTTCTCTATTTAGAAAACTAATCTAATAGAAAGCTACTTAATAGAATATTATAACTATATTAATAACTAAAATANATAATTAAAATAAAACTTCTTAATTTAGAATATACCTAAAAAAACTATAATACTAAAAAGACTATTTCGAGATATTAAGTTTCACCTAGGAAATATTTAGAAACTCTATTATAATAACTACTAGATAATTAAACTAGTAATCTTAAATAGTAAATACCTATTAACTAAACTTTAATATATAGATTTTTAATAGATATAGTTTTACTAAGAATACTTAAAAAGAAGTTTTAAAGTTATCTATATACTTATAGAAATAATACTAGTAGATAAATTTATAAAGAATCTAACTTAAGTAAAGTTTAAATAATTCAAAGTATTTCTTAACTTTATAGATCTATAAATAATACTTTCTAGCCTAGCTAAAATAATAGAACAAACTACCTAAAACTATTCCTCTATCTACTTAAATAGTATATATAATTAATTTAATATAATCCCTATTCTTAATAGAAAGTTTTCGTAGTATTAATATAGAAAATAATAATACGTTAGAACTCCTCTAATTATTTAGGGGGAATACAACCTTTAAAATAAACCTTTATTTAGCTTAGTACTAAAAACTTAAACTCTAAACTCTAAATAAATAAATAGAATATAGTAATAAATATATAGAAATTAATATTATAACTCCTAAAAAGAAAATAAACTTAAGCTTAAGCTAAAAATAATTATCTAAAACTAGAAATATAACTATATCTATAACTTCTAACTACTCTAGGAACTAGCTAAAAGACTCTAAATATACTAGGAACTAGCTAATATATAAAAGTCTACTAACTAGGGAACCTATCTCTATTACTAAAAAACTAGGGATATAACTACTTAAAACTAGTTAAAATAATAGTATAAACTAGAAAGCTTAAGCTAACTAGGGGGGTAGTATAAACTAAAAAACTTAAATTAGTTAGGATACCTAAATTAGAGAAAATTATTTAGTAATAAGTATTCTAGTAATAAATTCTAGTTTATTTCTATTCTTAATAAAATTAACTTTAAAGCTTTTCTATTATATTAATTATAACTCGAAGTAAATAAACTTCTTTATAATATTAATCTTCTTACTCTTTAATTAAAAATAATTAGACTTAAATAAAAAATCTTAAGTTAAAATACTTACCTTATTAGTATTAAAGATCTTAAGAACTTCTAAATAACTCTTAAATACCTTATAAATATAATTTAAAACTAAAATAAAAATATTTCTTAACCTATTCTTATACTAATAATATTAGTTAAAAGCTAAATCTTACTTACTAATATTAATAATATAAAAATAAAAACTATATAAGAAAATAAAGCTAAAATAATATTTTATATAAAAGATAATTTATACTAATTATAAATCTCTAAAAACTTTTATTTAGAATAAGTATTCTTTATAATTTTCTACTAATTCTTCTTTTTTAGAAAGGGTAGATTTTATAGGATTTTTCTTTAAAGTAGTAACTTTAAAACTAAACTTAGTAAGTTATTATTTAGTAACCTCTAGCTAATATTTAAGATTATTAATCTTTAACGAAACTTCTTAATTTCTAATCTAAGAAGATTTATATATTATATTAGTAGTTATTTTTATATATTTCTTAAGTAATTTAGTTATTTCCTTAGTATCTTTATTATCATTTTCTACTTTATTATTATCGCTAATAAGCTTAGGTGCTTCTTTTTCTTCTTAGGGGTTTCTAGCTAGGTTATTTTCCTTATTATTAGAAAGAAACTTTAAAGCAGGTATTTTTCTTAAGTAACCTCAAAATTACTTTAACCTAGTAATAATATTAAGATTCTTAATTAAAATAGCTCCCCTTTTTATAGTACTACTTAGCTTAGGTATCTTGAAGAATTCAGGGAATAGTAATAGATATTCTAATAAGTTAAGAAACTCTTTAAAATATAAATAAATAAATAATTTTAAGTAAAATAATTTACTTCTATACTAATTCGGGAAGCTTAAATTACTAATATGGTAGATTTCCTCAATAATATTAAGTTAAGCTTAGATTTTCAAAATAAAGTATTCTTAGATAAGATTACTAAAGATAATAAATATATTAATAGAGAGAGAAGAATAAAAGAAAAAGTAGAAATTGAATTTCTTAAATAAAACGAAATTACCTAAGAATTATTGAATAAAATAAATTTCCTAAATAGAATATAGAAAAATATTTTAAATTTATAACTTATTATCTTTATTAGGTAAATAAAAGTGAAAAATACTTAAAGTAATTTCGAATAGTAATTCTTAGTTATTTTTTAAATTAGGGTTAAAGAGAAATTACTCTAATTTAGAAATATAGTTAGTAAATATTAGTATTAGATAATTAATAGAAGAAAATATTAAATACTTCAAAAGATTGCTAGTAATATTATATTAGTTCTCGGGTTTAATAATATCTCCTTTAATAGGCTTAAAAGATTTTTCTTATAATTAGAATATTAATAATAACTAATATATATTATTATACTTAAAACTAATATATAGAATTTATATTACTAGAAATATATTACTTATAATTAAACAGGTAATTATTAAAAGTATTAGTATAGAAGAGAAGAAAGAAATCTAATAAGTTAAAAATTAATAATTAATTTATTTATAGTATATATAAAGATTAGATTACTAGTAATTTTAGAAAGAGTTAACTAATTACCTTTATTAATATATAATAAGGATAATTAGATATATAATAGATTATAATAATTTTGTTAATTTCTTTTATTCAAGTACTAGAAGATCTATTTTAAGAACTATTTACCCTATTTTATTTATTTAGTATATTAGTTAAGTAATATAAAAGTATCTCTAGTAGTTCTACTACTAAGGGGGTATATAAGAATATATATAATACTAAAGCTACTATATAACTCTACTAGCTACTATTTAACTCTAGTAGCTTATATAAAATATAACTATTCCATTTAAATTCTATTTAAGTATATTTAGATGCTTTACTCTAGTTAGAAAAAAACATACTTTTCAATAACCTACTTTTAGACTAGATACTATATTATTTATTTATTACATTTAAATAATAGATTTAGTATTATAATAATACTTTATTTATAGAAAGTAAGGGAAAAAGCTATATCCAACTATGTTTTAGCTATAAAATATATTATAAATTAAGATTTATATTTGAATATTTAAACTAGAATAATAATGATTATTGTTCTTAGAAATATATCTATTTTTAGTAATATATTAGGGATATTATTAATTATTTAGGGAACTAGAAAATTATTATCTCTAATAGTAGTAGAATTACTATTATGTACAATAATAGTATTTTATAATATCTAGTAAGTATTCTAGGGTTTTATAGGTATAACTATAGATAGAATTAGAGTATTACTATATAAATATATATTTCTATATAGTATTAGATTTCTAGTAGTAGTATCAATACCATAACTAGGGTAATCTTTATTAGTACTTTCAACTAGTAGTATTATTAGCTGTATACCTAGTAATATTACTATAAATAGTAATTATCTTAGTAAGAATAGTTAGTTATCTTTAAAGTATAGTTTTATAGTTATTATTTGAAACTCTTAACAGGTTTAAAGGAATTTAAAAATATCCATCTTATTACAGGTAGTAATAAGGCGAAACGAACTTTACTAACTTTATTTCTCTTACTATATATATATATATATAAGAAACTAAAATAAAAAAGCTATTACATACAAGATATCAAAGCTATTATATATTACTAATGTAGTATTAATAGTATATTTAATATAAGTATAGTAAACCTCTTCTATTACTTTATATATAGTATAAGCCTGAGTAATAATATCTAGGGAAGAAATAGAGTTATCTATACAGTATAAATATATACTAAAAATAAGTAGTATAAGTTTAAGGTTATTTAAGCTATTATTATGATTAATTACTTTATATACTACCTAGAAAAATACTTCTTAAGTTATTATAGGGATTCTATTATAATAAATCTTATATACCTAGTAGAGGAAAGTATAGTAATATTCGATGTTGCTAATATTATTCTATACCTCGATTAGTATTATTCAGATTATTAATCTTATAGTTTTTGTTTTTGATCTGAGTTCTTAAAATCAAAATATTATTCCTGTATTAGTAGTAATAAAATCTAGAAAGCTCTACTAAGAGTTAATCTAGAATACTTTAAAGGTTTCTTATATTACTTTTATTAAAATACTTAGTAAAAAGTAAATAGTATTAAATACTATAGTAGTATTAATAATTTAGAGTATAAAGTAACTATTGAGGTAAGTAATATTAATCATAACCTTAAAGTTAAACTTGATATTATCCTAAATAGAGAAATACAAATGGGAAGGAGTAGTACTATAGATCTAGTACTAGTAGTATTACTATTTAAGAGCCTCGAGGGTATAGTATTTAACTAGATATCCCACTTTAGTAAGGATATTATAGAAGTATACTATAATTAGGTATTTGAATTAGTAGTAGAGTTTTTATATTTTTAATTCTATAAAATATATAGAGGTAAGTGTTTTCTTTTTATTAAGGAATATCTATAGATATTTCTATTTTTAAATAATACGTATGATTTTTTTATTTTAAAAAAACTAGTTATATATATTATTAAACATTATTCTTAAGTAATTTATATCTACGTGGTAAAGTCAAAAAAAGGTATCATATAGTATTATATAAAATATAATAATATTAAGTAGTATAGAAATATTAATTATTCTAGGTATTATAATTAAAGTAATACTACTAAAGTAAATTATAACTAGTTTGCTTTATAGAAATATAAAAATTATAGAAAAGTTAACTATTTACTTAAAAGCTATACTTTAGGGGTACTTAGTAGTTAAGAAACTAGTAGTATTGAAGTTAGGTAAAATCTCTTGAAAGATAATAGTTAAGTAATAGCTTTTAAGTATAAAAGTATATATAGGGGTTATATCTATATTCTTAGTAATTTCGCTATTAAAAGTATTTACTTTAGTAAAAGTATAAAGTACTACTTAATCTTAGAAGATTCTAGCAATTTTACTCCTATCTAACATAGTAAACCATTGACTAAAAATAATACGAAGAATATTTTAAGGGAGATAGGGGGAATATAATCCTTAAAATTATATTATATCTAGTACTAGGTAATAAACTCTTTATATTTATTATCTCTTAGGGGTATTTAGAAGTTATTATTAAAGCTTGAATATCTTTATATTTAGCGAGGAAAGCTCAGTATACTACTATAAAATATATTCTTAGATTACTAGTTAATTTATACTTATTATACTAAGTATACTATTCTTCGAGGGTATAATTTATAAACTAATAACTTGTTTTATTAAATATATAGTATTTTCTATTAATATAAGTATATATAGAGAGTAGGGGAAAGTAATATCTGCTTTAGGGTAGTTAGGGGTAACTATATATATAGCTATAACTTTGAATATTACTACGAGGTATATTATATATATAGTTAGTCTAAAACTATTCTTTAGGTATAAAAGTATTATTTCTATTATTTTAAAAGTTGATTAATTCTTAGAATATTATAGTATTACTTATAACTAAATATAACTAGTTATAGAAATTCTAGGAAATTAATATAGAGCTAAAAAGCGCTAACTAGTATTCTAGTATACTATAGTATATACTAATAAGCTAGTTATAGAAAGCTTTATTAGCATATTAATTAGCCCTAAATACTGTCTGGAAATTTAGAAATTTTATAATAAGTATCTTAAATACTTCTTTTTTACTCTAGTTAGGGTTCTTAGCGATTATACTTTTAAGAATAGTATTTTACTAGTTAGAGAAGTAAATCTAATAAATTGTATTATTTTTAGAATACTCTCAAATATATATAACTATTTAATCAAATTATAGGTTTTAACTAAAGTATATAAAGTATTTAAAGTAAAAACTAAAAGCTTAATTCTTTAGTATAATAAAGAAAATATCAACTTATATATAATATAGAATACTAAGTTTAAAGTAGTAATTATAGAAAGTATAAACTTTAGTCTTAAGAATAATTATAGAAACCTCTACTATACTTTATACTTTTATTATATAACTTGATAAAGTTTAAAGTATATTTCGTAAATAAGTTTTTAAATAGAGGAGTAGAAGAAAAGTAGAGGGGATATTTTGACTACTAAAATCACTACATATTACTATTATCTTAATATATCTTTTACTAATAAGAAAACTCTTTATTCTACTACCCCAAGATTAGTAGTCTTACTAGTAGTAGTAGAGGTTTTATATTATATAGAAGTAGTAGTGGGGGCTAGGTACTTTATATAAGATTTTTAAATATTAACTAGGCTTTAACTATAGGCATTACTATTTTAATCTTAGATTTAGTATTATAGAGAGGTATCTCTAGCTTTTAATCTACTTCGAAAAAGTTATTAAACTAATTAGAATAGTATTTAAAGTTAGTCTTAAAGTTTAAGATATACTTCATTATATTATTAAACTCTATGAAAGTTTAATAGTTGAAAGTTTCTTATTGAGCGAATTAGTATAATATAACATGAATCTTCTCGTTTTTTATATTAACTTTAACTCTATGGTTAATAAAGTATTCCTAAAAGTAGTAGATTATATATTTATCAATAAGTTACTTTATTACTATAAGTTATTCATCGAAATCTATTTTAAGGTAATTAAAGAGCTTATGGTTAAAGATCTTTAGGAAATAATATTAATAGATATGAAATACTATATAAGTAGTAATAGTTTTAGTATTTACTTCTATGAAGTTATTATAGGTAATTTTAAAACGTTTTCTAAATAGATCTATATTAATATATAGTTTAAGCTTTTCTAGGATTAAGTAGTTACTATTTAAAGCTACCTAAACTATTACTATACTGAAACTTAACCTAAGGTTTAATTTAGAGTATAGTTTAGATATATTAATAAGGGAGTATAGGGTTTTTTAAAAAAAGATTTTTAAGAAAAGATAGCGGTTTTCAAGATACTATGTAGGTCTCTTAAGTATAGAAATATAGGATATTATAAATCTTATATATTACGAGGGTTTAGTAATACTCTAAAAAGGTTATTATATTCATTGAATACTTTCTAGTTAGGATTAAAAAGTATTATTCAAGTTTATTCTTTTAGTATCTCGTAAAGTAAAGTTAATATATAAATTAGAGGTTTTTTCATAAAAGATTCAAGTAAGGAGGAATATTTCTAAAGTATCTAAGTTAATATTTATAATCTTTTATTTTATATAAACCTCAAGTAAGGGGTTTATAATTACTTCTTCTAGTATAAAAGCTTTACTAATCTATAGTATAGTAGTAATAGATTAGTTAACTACTAATTAGTATGAGTTTACTTAGCAGGGGATAATTATATATTATATATAATCTTATTATATAAGTATAAAAAGATTCTAGTATTTATTAGTATTGTTACTATATTATATAGCTATATATATAAGTATATAAAGCTCTAGATTTATAGTACAATAGTTACTTACTAATTATTATTATACGAAACTATAGCTAGTAATAGGAATTACTAGTAAAGTATAGGGGTATATAGTTATATATACTATTTATATATAGAAGTATATATACTATATATAGTAGCATATACTATATAATATAGTATTACTAATATAAATATATATAGCTATATAAAACTCTAGATTTATAATCTAGTATTAGTTTATCTATAAAAGATAATTATATACTATATATAATATTGTTATATTAGTATGAAAAGGTTTTAGTATTCGTTATTATTATTGTTATATTATATAGTTATACGTATGGCTATATAAGCTTCTAGATCTATCGTATAGTAATTACTTACTAACTATTATAGTACTAAACTATAGCTAGTAATAGGTATTACGAGTAAGGTATAGAGAATATATAGTAATATATACCTTATATATATAGAGGTATATAGCTACGTATACTATATTTATATAGGGATATACGTATTATATATAGTAGCGTATACTATACAGTATAGTATGGCTAATATATAGTAATTACTTATTGATTATTATAATATTAAGCTATAATTAGTAATTAGTACTACTAATAAAATATAGAAATATATAATTATATATTTTAAGAATATATAGAAATATATAATTACATATACTATATATATATAACTATATATACTGTATATATATATATAAATATATATATTATGTATAATAATATGTATTATATAATATAGTATGGCTAATAATATTTTATTTTGAATAACTAATAGGAATTCCTAAAAAGAAATTCTAGAATTCAAAGTACTATAAATATTTAATAATTAACATAAATACTTTTCTATTATAAACTTTAACTTTAATAATAATATTAGTTAAGTATTCTTAAAATTTAAAAAATCAAATAAATATTAAATTATCTTCAGTTATTTTTACTCTATATCTAGAATAGTATCTAAGCTTTTATCCCTATATATAGATTTAACTATATATTTTACTTGATAATAGTAGAAGACTTTATAGTAATAGTCTATATAGAGAAAGCTTTATTAAGACTAAGGTTTAATATATATAGCTAAAAGTAACTACTAAGGTCATAAGGTTAAGAAATTTTATAAATCTCTTAAGAATAGAATAAAATAGAATACTAAGAGCTAGGTATTTTATAATCTATTATTTTTCCGTGTTTATTTAATAGAACTAAAATCTCCTCGAAATCTATATAGCTATTTATAAAAAAAAGAACTATAGAATAGATATAAAGATATCTAGCTATAACTATTATAACTAAAGCTATTACTTTATTAAAATAAGCTTTAATAAAATTATCGTAAATACTATAATTAATACATAATTTATAGATATTTAGAAGATAATTATCTAGCTAACCTATAACCTACTATACTACGCTAATAGTATCGGGGACTAGGTATCGATTAAGTTATACTTTGATAAGAATATACTACTATAATACTAGTTACTAGATATTTTAGAATATTATAGTAATGTGATTATAGAGGTTTTAAAAGCTATTTAGTTATACTAGGAGTATCTATATTTATGCGAGTATTATTTATAAGTTAACTATTAGGTCTAATTAATATATTAATATTATTTGTTAATAACAGTAGGGTAAGTTTTACTATACTTATATAGAGATTATAAGTTAGTTTATATTAGTAGTATAGAACTTTTATATTAGTAATATAAAGTCTTGTCTTAGGGGTAAGTAAAGGTTAATCTAGAGGATATTAAAGTCGCGGATATTAAGGTTATAATGAATATTTTGATAGAATACTTATAGTTAGTAGTAATTAAATATCT
>RYZW01002343.1:2846-13178 GCA_004367215.1 Colletotrichum trifolii
AGAAGTAGTTTAGCTTAATATCCCCTACTTAGTTATACTCCTTTACCTATCCTATAGCTAATTTAAATTTAATAAAAAACTTAGTTAATATCTATTTAGGTTCTTGATAGAAGTAGTGAATTTTCTTAAAGGTTTAAATATTATAATAAAGGTTCTTATAATACTTAGTAAAGTATTAGAGGAATATATTAATATCTTAATTATATTATAGTTTTTATATAATATAAAAACTACTAACTTATATCTAGATTTTAGGTAATAAACTAGTCTATAAATATTACTAGAAATTTTCAAATCTCTTAATAAAAACTTAATTAACCTCTAACTTATATTATATAATTATTTACTATATAGGAAAATAGAGGGTATTACTATTAAAAGGGGTACTAATAAGGAGTAGTTTCTATTTTGGATTAGGTACTTATAATATTTATAAAGCTAAGTTATAATCTACTTAGAATTTCGTAAAAGTATCTTAAAAGGATTAGTTTTTATTATTTATTAGGTTAATCTACTATTAGTCTATTAGAAGCCTTATAGAAAGCTCTAGATTAGTAATATCTATTATTATCTTTTCGCTATCTTCTATTTCCTTTAATATTTACTATTTACTATTAAGCTAAACCTAAATAAGAAGTTTATTAATATTAGAAACTAGTTATAAGAAGTACTTTAATAGTATTTTAATAGTGTTATAATGAACTTGAAAAGTTTATACTTAGGGTGAAAACTCTTTACTAGATTATAAGGGTAGTAGTTATATAGAACCTTAATAGTAATATCTTATATAAGCCTTAAAGCTTAGGTCTATGATAGATAAGTTCTAAATAAGTAATAAAATATAGTTAAATATTTTGAATTATAAATTACTAAAACTAAATAAAAAACTAGACTAATTATACTATAAATATAAAATTATAAAAGTTATTATATTTTATATTATTAAGTTAAATATACTAGAGATAGTTTACTTTAAGTTTTATATTAATGTCTTCTAGAAAATAATTAGTAATCTTTTATTTAGCTAAGAAGTTATTAACCTATAACTATTATTTATAATTAATAATAATAGTAAAATAGAATAAGAAGTTAAGGAGATTCTAGTAGTAAAATAGTATTAGGTAAATAAAAAATAATAATAGTAAGTTTTCGTTAAATAAAAAGGATTTATAGATATTATATAAGAAATAATAAATATAATATAGGAAATAGAAATATTATATTAATATAAGGCGTATTTTAAGCTAATAAATAACTATAATAGAAACCCTAAGAAAATAATCCTAGTATATTACTAGTAGGGAAAAAAGTAATATTATAAATTATACTTAACTAGTTAATTCTAGTTCTATTTAAATCCTAATAATTATACCTAAGAAGTTAAGTACTAGTAAGTTACTAGTAAACTCCTAGTATACTCCTAAGTAGACGTTTTACGCCTTTTATAGGAATCTCTTTTTTACTCCTTAGTTCTAAATAAATAGTATTTATACTCCCTATAGCTAAATTATAGCTTAGACCTAGCTTTTCATACTACTTTAAATACTTTAAATAATAAAAGATATTTATAAAGTTCTAATAAACTTTTATATTTTCTAAAATATAATTTAAGCTACTTTTTAGTATATTATTACTATATATATTTTTAGTTAACTTATAAAAGCTAAATACTAAATACTTTAATTAAAGAGAAAATTGAATAGTTATTTATTTTAGACTTAGATTTCTTAAGAAAAGTTTAGAACTTTAGATAATAGTAATTATATAGCTAGCCTTCTAGCTAAATGAATTATAATATTATATAGTAAGTATATTATAAACAGGGATCTTAATAATACTTTTTCTAAGATTCTTTTGTTTTTAATTTAAGTATTTTAGTTTATATCTTCTAAAATATAAAGTATTTTATAATACTTTAAAGAGTTCTAGTAAGAGATTATATTTAGTATAATATAAAGTTTATACTAATTAAAAGTTATAGAGATACTAAGATCTTTATTTAGATTATAGAAAATAAAGAAGTTAAGTTATATTTCTATAATATTACTTTTTATATTACTCTAATAAAAAACATTATCTTTTTTTAATAATTATAAAAATAAGGTTACTAGTAAGATATTAGGCTAAATTACTTATCTTAATTATAGAAGAGTAATTATTCTATGATTATAGCTATTAATACTTAATATAACTAATAAGTCCTCGAATATTATATATTTTAAAAGAAATTAATTATTTTAGTTATATAGTTAGTATAGTATAAGCTTTCTCCTAAATATTACTAGTACTAGTAGTATACTACAGATATTATTTAAAGATTTTTAAAAAACAATAAATAATTCTAATACTAATATTTAAGGTATTTTAATAGAAAGTTTCTGAATTACTTTATCTCTAATATATAAAGTATTTAGATTACTAATAGTTATTTAAAGTATAATAGTTACTAGTTTACTTAGGGGGTATATAAGGTATATAGTGTTAGTAAAGCTAAATAAAAGATTTACTATATAGAATATAAGAGTACTTTATATACTATCCCTAAGGAGTATATTATTTTTAACTTTTACTTTTATTATTAGGGCTATAATAGCTATATTTCTATTTTAATATTTATAGATTAAGTTACAAATTACTTTTAGGATTTCTATTTTATTAATTATACTAAAGCTATAATAATAGGAATATTTAAGAGTTTTATAGTATTCTTTAAGTACTAGTATAGTATTAATATTAAAGTTTTCGAGTATAATAATAAGGTTTCTAAGTATAAGAAGTTAGAATTAGATTTTACTTCTTAAAATATATATTTTAAATTATCTATTTTATATACTTTAAACTAAAATAGAAATAGTAAATATATTAGAGTAGTTATTAAGGTTTATATAAGTGCTATAAATTCTAATAGTAAGCTACTTTATAATCTCTAGCCTAAAACTTTATAGGCTATAGTATTTCTTTATAACTAAATACTAATATACTTCTTAGGTTAGTAAATATTATATAAGAAGTTTTATAAAATTACTTAAAAAGATAATACTATAAAGTTAGATTTAGTTTATTTTTATATTTATAGCTATAAATATTTTATTCTAACTATAGATATAAAGTTAAAATATAATTAACTAGTTTATTTCAAGAGATATACTTTTATTAGCTTTTTAGTTAGCTATATTTTAACTAACTAGTATTAAGTATAGAACCCGCTCTAAAATAAGGTTATTATAATTTATAATATCCTTTTCAATAGAATTCTTTTCTTTAATAGAAATTTAGCTTTTCTATAAAATAAATCTAAATAATTTAATTCTAATAAAGTTACTTAATAGTTATAAAAGTAAATAACTATAGTTAAGCTATTTGAAATTAGTTTAGTTATGTATTTAAATTTCAGTAAAAAGCCTAATAAAGTAGTTAATATAATAGTAAATAGCTATAATAATTTAAAATCTCGTATTTATATAGTAATTATTTCTGAGTTTTATAAAGTATTCAAAACTACGAAGTTAATATTGATAATCCTTCTAGAGTTATTTATTATATTCTTTTATAATCTTATTTATATAGATAAAATTATAGGGAAGTAAAGAGTTTAAGTATCCCTAGAAGGAATTAAGTATAAAAGATAGATAAAGTCCTATACTAGAATTACTAGGAGATTTCTATTTAAAGCTACTTTTTAGCTAGTATTTTTTAGTTATTTTAAGATACTCTAAAATACTCCTATTTATAGCTATAGGATTACATAAATATTTAGCTAGAAGGGGTTTTAGAAGTTTAATTTATTTAAGGATTTTAAAATATAGATACTAGGATTTTTAATAATAAATTTTAGTTATAAGGCGAATTAGATATTAGAGAATACTTAAAATATAGGGGAATAGAAACTTTTATTCTAAAAGTCCTATAGTAGAAGCTATTACTATTACTTATATTTTACTTAGTAGTGTTTATTTATTTATATATTAAAATAATAGTAGTAACTAAATAAGTTTATTTTAGGAGTTATATTAAATTATATTCCGAGAGTAAGGTTAGTAAGGTTTTCGTGAGAAGTTTAAAGTTTTTAGGGTATTACTAAGTTTATATTCATAAGCTTAATAAGTATAAGTATTTCATAAGAATTAAAGTTTACCTAGTTATTTATAGAGATTAATAATTATAAGATAATTATAAAACCTATATAGTAATTCTAATAAGTATATTGTTTTGAACCTTTATAGTAATTACTAACTACTTTAATCTTAAACTATTCTAATATAATATAATATATATATTTATATATATAATACTTAATAAGGTTATTAATATAGAGATACTACTAAGCTATTAAATATAAAGTAAAATCTACTACCTAAATAAAATACTATATAACTTTTAGAAGTTTCTTTTCTTCTAGTAATATTACTTAGAAGTAAATTTTAAATACTTTAGTTTTAAACTTAGTATAAAAAAGTTTTATTACTAGTTATAAAAGTATATTATTTTCTTCTTCTATATTAATAATTATCTATTCTTTTTCCCCTTAAAAGATATATCTAAAATACTTATATTATTAGTAGAATTTTTAAAAGAAATACTATTTTAAGAGAAATAAAGATTTATAGTAGTCTTTTAGTATTAAGATTATTTAAAACTAAGTAGTATAATAATTATAGGTTTTATAAGTAATATATATTCAAAAGCTTTTTAAGTATTTTATTAAATATACTTAATATATTAAGTAATTTAAAACTCCTCTAAAACCTAATAAACTTTTCTTATAGTATAATCAAGCTTCTTATATAGAGATTAAGTATTACTAATAAGATATTAGCTTTATTAATTATACTATAATTATAATAAAACTAGATATTACCTATATAGTAAACTAATTATCACGCTTTAACTAAACCCTTTAGATAACTACTATATTAAAACCAAATAAATAATATAATACTTTAGCTAGATAAAGAACTTCTACTTTAAGTTTAGTTATAAAATTAGCAATTTATTTAATAACTTTATTATTACTATAGATACTAGTTTTACGGATAATAGTAATAATTAAAAGAACTTTTAAGTATATATTATATATCTCTTTAGAAACCTAATAGTATAATAAGCTAATAAGTAAGATATTATTACTATTTTTATAACTAAAAAAGAGCTTTTAGTATTATTTTAAGTTACTTAAGAAGCTATTTCCGCTTACTATTTTATTATTATACTTTAAATAGATTTCTTAATAAATATATTTAGTAAAACTAAAATATAAAACTTTCCTCAACTATCTAAATGTAGTATAATAACTAGTAAGTAATATACTTTATAAGAACTAAAACTATTTAACTATATATAAAATTAAAATATATAGATATCTATAATTACTAGTTATATTAAGAAGTTTAGTAAAGGTATTTTAAGATTAAATATATATCCTTAGGGGATTTTATAGTTAATAGTTTTCTAAAGGTTCTCTAAAGTTACTAGTTTAGCGTTTTTATTACTTAGATTAATATAATAGACTAGTCGAACTACTTAAAATTATAGTAAGAAGAGGAACTTTAAGATATTAAGAATACTAGAAACTTTATATTGAAAGTATTCCCTAGCGAATAAGAAATACTTAAATAACCTGAAAATAGTATTACTCTTCTTACTATAGGGGTAGAAATTTAATAAGGAAATAGGGTTATTTAGAATACTATTTATAAGATATAAATAGAGTATTAATAGTATTACTTGAGAAATCAGTTTATAGGTAATACCTTTGAGGCTAGAAAGGTATATTAGGAATAATACGTTTGAATAGTAGAGTTTTCGCTAGAAACAACCTTAGCTATACTACTATCTCCAAAGGCCTAACTTTACTTAAACTACTTAAAATAGAGCCTCGTGTAGTATACTTAGCTACGTTTAATTACATGTAATATACACCAGATTTTACCTCCTAATTATATATAACAGATTCAAACCTACTACTCTTACTGTAAAATGGTGAAAGCTAGCTAGATGTTAAACTACTATGTTAAATATGTATTTAAATAGTTTAAAGTTAAAAAATAATAAATTATTTAGAAGATTATAATTATTAGTAATTTATATTCAGAGATCTAAATTTAATTCTAGTAAAATAAAGTTTTATTATTTCTTACTATATAATTAGCTATTTATATCTATATTAAAATTTCTAGGGGGGATACTCTTATTATTTAGTAAATAGTTTCTAGGTAAACTTTATATACTAGTATTATTATAATTACTTAGTTTTATAATACTAGTAATATAGTATTTTAGAATATAGTATACTTATCTAGTAATTTACTAGTAATATACTCGTAATTATCTCTTACTTATATAACATCCTCTTAACTCTTCTCTATTTATATATTATAAATTAAGAATACTAGAGAAAACTTTGTTTATCCTTATAATTAACCTGGAAAAACTAGAAAGTTTATATTATAAATTTTAGTTCTATTATATTATCTTAGTTTTACTAAGACAAAATATTAAAATGCCTTATAAAGTAACCTAAATAATATTTCAAAATAAAACTAAATTCTAATAAACCTTTTACGTACCTAATTTAATATTCTAATATAAACTTAAGGTTTATAAAATACTCTAAGGTTTTATAATTAGAAAAAAATAATAAATAGCTCTATTATATTTTATAATTGTATTAATTATAGTTTTAAATATAATACTACTACTAGTAATTCTTTATTATAAATAGTATAATTCTACTAAACTAAAGTAAATCTAGCTAAATAATAAATAACTAATTATAAGGTTGTATTAAAGGTCTTTGATCTATTTAATTATATACTTCTCGGGAACTTTTTAAACGAAGCTATACCTAGTAGTCAGCTCTTAGCTTATTTACCCTATAAATACTACTAGTTCTAAGGAACCGTAAAAACTATAAGGGAAACCTCAGGTAGTAAATGTAGTTAGTTAATATAATAAGTAATAAATAGGGAAAGTACAAGCCTATCTATTATAGTTACTCCTTGAAGATTACAGCTATATAATACTAATACTAGCTAGCTAGTAGTAACTATTACTACCTATTAATAGTTACTAGTTATTAATAATTACTAGCTATTAATAATTATTAACTATTAATAGCTATTAGTAAGAGCTAGTAGCTAGTAGTAGTTACTATATAGTTTATATAATCGGAAAGTATATATATACCTACTAGTCGCGCTTACTTACTACAGGATTCGAACCTACTACTCTTACTATAATAGTAATAGCTAGCTAGATATTAAACTACTACGTCAAGCGGGTAAATAACTAATTATAGTATACTATCCTTATTTTTTATAAGAAATAATTACTTAATACTACTCCTAAGTAATCTATTTCTACTACTATATACTACTATAGATCCTATTAAGCTATAATTAGCTCTAAGATAAATATAACCTTAAGCTTTTTAAATATTTACTAATATATAATATCCTAGTAAAATAGTACTTTTTTCTATATTAGTTATATAAAGGGCTTTATTAAACTAGAAAAATAGTTAACTAAGTTATAAGAGAATTCCTTAAATCTAAGGAAACTCTATATACTATAAATATTCTTAAGAATTTGCTATTCCAAAATAGTTTTAATCTTTTTAGGATTGTAATAAATACTTTTCCCTATTTTAATAATAAAACCTAAATACTTTGTTTACTTTACTAAAAATTTATATTTTTCTAAATCTAAATATAAACTAGCTTTTTATAGCTATTTAAAAACTTACTTAACCTTATCTTTATAGTTACTCTTTAACCTATAACTATAAATAAGAATATTATCTAAATAAACTATAACGAAACTATTAAAAATACCTCAGAATATACCTTTAATATAGTATTAGAATATTATAAGTATACTTATTAGCCTAAAATAGTGATAAATTACTTAAATAAGCTAAAAAAGGTCAAAAAGTAGTTTTATACTTATCTTCCTCTATAATATAAATCTTATGGAAAGCTATACGAATTTTAATTTTCATGAATTATATTACTTTAGATTATAATTATAGTATCTCCTTAATTAGTAGTAAAAAGTATTAGTTATAAGTATTAATAGTATTAAAAATATAATAATCTATATAAAACTACTATTTTCCCCTAGGTTTCTTAATAAAGAAAATAAGTATCTTAGCTATAGATAACTTAGCCTAGACCTAAGTTTTATCTATTAAATCTATTACTTAATACTAAACCTTAAAAGAATATTTCTTTAGTATATTGTAAACTAGTTTTTATGATAGGTTTAGCTTTATTCTATGTAGGCTTTTTTTAGGTAAATATAATAATTAAGGGATTCCTAGTAAAATAGGAAACTAGAAGTTTTATTTTTATTAAATGAGTTTATAAACGATATATAGAAACTAGTAAAATAGGTATTACTTATTCTAAAGTTATAAATCATATAATTATTAAAGCTATATTAATCTATGCTAAATTAGTTACTAATTATTTATATCCCCTTTTTCCTAGGTTAGAAAATATTATAGCTAGTAACTTGAAAGGGGCTACAAATCTATTTATATATATCTCTTTTAGTATATTATTAATAGCCTAGATAGTTAAACTACTAATTAAATCGATTTGTATCTTATTTTTATAGGGTTTAAAATAACTTATTAATGTTATAATTATAGTTTCTTAAGAATAGCTAGATATATTACTCCCGGGATTACGTAGAATAGAGCTTCTAATACTTACCAATTACAATTAATTTATACTCTAATTATTTTAGTAATATAAGTTTCCTAGTTAGTACCTAGGATAGTACTTAACTAGTATAGTTATAGTAATATAATTAATATAAAGTTTTACTACCTCGTAAATTCCTTATTAATTATTCTATAATAATTATAACTACTATTAACTTAGATAGAAATAAAAGATTTATTATTTATTAATATAGAAATTAAGAAAAGTAGTTTATCTATATATTTTTATATTTCTCTAGTTTTATTTATTATTATAGTATTATTATTAGTAGTTATACTAGTTTATTCCTTAGGGAGTTCTTTCTAGGAGGTTAGGGTTTTTTCTTATTATTTATAATCCTTTTATCTGATTATAAAAGTTAAATATTAATATTAGAAACTACCAGTAAATAGGTAGGTTATAGTCTATATTCTATGATAAAGTAGTTTTTAGTACTATAATATACATAAGTATTAGTTTATATTTATACCTAGATAACTATAGAGTTTACTTACTAGGTTTTATATATACTTATAATAAGTATTAATTGAAGTTTACTAGTTATAGTAGCTTATTTATTGAACCCTTAGTAGTATTATATTAGTACTAGGGTAGTTTTAGTTATCTTTATATTTATTATCGATATATCCCTATTCTAATTAATTATGAGTTCTAGTTAGAATAGAGGTTAAGGCTAGCTATAGTTTTACGATTCTATATTAAAGATCTTAAGATTTATTGTAATTATATAGTAGTATGAAATAGTAGTATAGTAGTCTATCTAGCTAATATTAAAGTTAATAGTAACTATCTGAATATAATAGAAGAGAGCTAGTTAGAGGTAATTTAGTTAGATATCCCCTACTTATGAGTATTCACCTATTTATCCTATAGCTAATTTAAACTTAATAAAGAACTTAGTAAATATTTATTTAAGTTTTTAATAGAAATCATAAATCTTCTTAGAAGCTTAAGTATTATAATAAAGGTTTTTATGGTATTTAGTAAAGTACTAGAGAAATATATTAATATCTTAATTATATTATTTAGTTACTTTTATTCTATACCTAGAATAGTATCTAAACTCTTTACCCTATATATAGATTTAACTATAAACTTTACTTAATAATAGTATTTATATTAATACTACCCTATAACTAGTTAAAATAGTAATAAAACTACCTATTAACGTGGCTAAGTATACCCCTAGTTCTAATATTTAACCTTATAGTAGTAGAAGACTTTATAGTAATNATATAGATTTAACTATAAATTTTACCTGATAATAGTATTTATACTAATACTAGCTTATAACTAGTTAAAATAGTAATGAAATTATTTATTATTATAGATAATTATACCCCTAGTTCTAATATTTAACCTTATAATAGTAGAAGACCTCGTAGTAATAATTTATACGGGGAAAGCTTTATTAAGACTAAGGCTTAATATATATAGCTTAAAGTAATTACTAAAGTTATAGGGTTAAGAACTTTTATAAACCTTTTAAAAATAGAATAAAACAAAGTATTAAGAACTAGGTATTCTATAATCTATTACTTTTCTATATTTTTTATAATAGAACTGAAATCTCCTTGAAATCTATATAACTATTTATAAAAAA
>RYZW01002344.1:0-13178 GCA_004367215.1 Colletotrichum trifolii
AATTCTAGTTCTACTTAAATCCTAATAACTATACCTAAGAAATTAAGTATTAGTAAGCTACTAGTAAGCCTTTAGTACTACTTTTAAATAAACTTTTTATACTTTTTATAAGAACTTCTCTTTTACTCCTTAGTTCTAAATAAACAATATTTATACTCCCTATAACTAAATTATAACCTAAGCCTAGCCCCTTATAAGTATATAATCTAAAAGTAAATTATTAAAAAGTATATCTTATTTAAACTAGAATAAAGTATTCGAATATATATAAATAGAATAATTATACTTTTTATAAACTATTAGAATCATATAGTAACTAGTACAATTATATAGTAACTTTAATACTATACTTATTCTTATATACCCCATTAGTAGCAGAACCACTAGAAATACTTTTATATAATTCAAATAATACGCTAAATAAAAAAAAAAAAAAAATTTCTTAAAATAGGTTTTCAAGTATTCGAATAAAAAGAATTAACAAAATTATTAGAATCCGCTATAAATTTAACTATTTTTATTAAATATTAATAGGAGTAATTAGTCGGTTCTTTCTAAGATCACTAGTAATCCGATCTTTTTATATACTATAAACAAATCATTTATCGATTTTTTGCCTATTAGTTTTCTTTCTTTTCTTCTATATTAATATTTTTAATATTTATTATAATTAGTATATTTTATTATAATAGATTCTATACATTAGCTTTAAGTATAATAATATATATTAGTTATTACTAATATTCTAACTACAGAATAAACCTCTCGAATCTATTAAAAAAGATACTATTAAATTCAAGGATTTTCCTATTAAAATTAAGAAATAAGCTATCAATACTAATATTAACAAATACAATATTCCTATTAATTCTCTAGAACGTTTTATATCCCTCTTAGTTAGTAATCTAGTACTAGTTTTTACCTATTATATTTCTAAGCTAGAATGATTATTTTTCAACCTTAATCTTAAAAGTAATAGAACATTAATATTTATATTTATTTTAGTTTTGTTTGGTCTCTACTTGTTTAATAAGGATAATAAGTCTCAAGCTTAAAATGCGTTTCTATGTTGTTTTTTGAGAAGTCTATTTTATTTGGTAGTTTTTATCTAACTTCCTTTGTTTTAAATAATATAATTCTTATTATTTCTTTTTATTTTCCTTTTCTATTAATATGTTTTTTAGTTTTAGTAAATGTATCTAAGAATACTTTATCTCTAAGATTTAAGCTTGGCTTGATTTTATCGAGGAAAATAACTTTATTAATAGTTTAAATTTCTTATAATAGTATAAAAGTTCATTATTTTAACTAAACTTATTTATTTAGTTATATTTCGCAGCGTTGTTTAATTTATAAGAATATTCATTATTATCTCTAGCTCCTAAATTTACTAAAATACTTAAGTTTAGTATTATTACGACGAAAGGAGCTACTTTAATAAAGAATCCTACTATTACTACTAATTTAAAATGTCTTTATAGTTATCTAAAGAAAGTCTCTACTTTGAAACCCCTATTTAATAATAATCAAGATAACTTAGCTAGTAACTTTAAAGTAGAAAATCTAGTACTTAAAGGTATTAGTATTAAGGATAAAGAACCTAAGATTATTATAGGTAAAGAAGAAAATAGTAAGGAAGATACTAAGGAAGTAATTAAGTTTCCTAAGAAATATTTAAAACCTATAGCTAGTATTATAAAGAAATCTTGCTATATCAAAAATTAGGAAACTTTATTCAAGATTAATAATTTTAAATATTAGTTTAAAGTTACTTAGTATCAACTTATAAAGTTTAGTAATAAGCTTACTATTCTAAAGGAAGCCCTAATAAAATCTACTTTTTCTAAGAAAAATAAAACTACTAAGTAATATAAAGTTTATTTACTTTAAATAAAGATTACTAATAAAGTATAACTTGTTTGATCTATACTCTATATAATATATTACTAAAGTTTTACTTTCTCTTAGGAACTTTATTTTTATATTATTAGTATTAATAATAGAGATTTAGTTTCTAATTACTACCACTAGTATAAAATTATTTTCAAGGCTCTTTCTCTACTAGTTTTAGGCTAGATATATAAAGTATTCAAGAAATATTTAGAAGTTTTATAAGTTCTAGATATTAATAAGGTAAATATTTTAACTTAAGAAGTTTTGTTTAATTCTAATTCTTCTTAGTTAAAAGATAAGAAGGTTAGTAAAATAAAAGAAATTATTTATTTTAAGCTATAATTAAAGTAATAGAAAGATTTTAAAGTTATTTCTATTAAGAATAGAAATATTTTAAATTTTATTACTAAAACCTTTATAGTTAAATAACCTCTTCTAATTTAAATACCTTAACTTCCTATTATTTAAGCTTTTTAGCTTATACTACTTATCTAGCTAATTTTGAGTAGTTATATTCCTAAACCTTTAGTAATTATAACTAATTCTCTAGTTAACTAAAATCCTATATCTTAGTTAGTTATAAGAAAATTCAGAGTTTATAGTTATAGTTAGAATATTCTAGTTACTAGTTTTAGTTATTTTTTAGTTTTTAGACAAACTTAGGTTTTTACTTCTATCCTTTTTAGATGTTATAACTAGTTTTTGATACTTATATAGGTTACTTTCTATATACCTCTTGTAGTATCTTATTTACTTATTTGAAATTCTAAGTTTAAATAATTAATATATAATTAGATAAAAACCTAATTAGAAAGCTGGATTTCCTAAGAATAATCAGAGAAACTCTATCATTTTCTCTCTTTTTATATTATTACTATAAAGGCCGTTTATTAAAAATAAAAATAGGTCTAAGTTACTTATATATATATTTAAGTACATAAGAAATAACTTTAAGTAGTTTCTTCTATTATTTTTACTAAGTTTAAGAATATCATTTATAGATCTATAAAGTTAAAGAATCTTCTAAATTATTTAAGCTTTACTTAAATTAGATTATTTATAAGTTTATCTACTAGTATTATATCTATAAATATATAGACTACTTTAAAACTACTTTTTAAATTTTCCTAGTAAAACTATATCTATTAAATATCTATATATTAAGATTTAATAGATACGTATTTACTATCTAAGATTACTACTTTAATTATTAAGTAATTATTATAATAGATTTTCTAAATATCTCTAAAGTTTAACTTAATATTTTAGAATAATCTTTTTAGTACTATAATTTCTTTTAAAATATATTTTAAGCTAAGAAATTCTACTTTAGTTATTAATATTATTATAATACTCTATTAAGTAGCTTTCTATTAGATTAGTCTTCTAAATAGAGAAATAATATAACTATAATTTAATTGTTAAGTTTTTTTATAGTTTTTAAATGAAGTATTTCTAGTAATTTAGAGTATTCAAAATATCTTATTAATCCCCTGTAAATTTTTAAACTATAATACTAGGAATCTTATTTTATAGAATTACTAAACTATATAATTTATAATATCCTAGTATATTTAAGAAGAATATATATAGTTTTTTAAAAATAGAAAATATATAAATAGGATATCTAGTTATTTTATAATAGAAATATAAAGAATTAAACTAAGTTTTATCTAATATATATAAACCTCCTAAAATATAGTTTAATCAGTATAAATAGTAAAAGTTATTACTAGAAGTAGTATTATTAGAGTTAAGCTATAGTTAAGATTGAAATACATAGTAATCTTAGTAATATATATATCATAAACTAAGTAAATCTTATAATACTTATAATTTTCAATTATTTTCACTCCTAAGAAATACTATATAAGACTTTATTCTTAAGATTTATAGGTATACTTCATATTTTCAATAATCTTAAGAACTTCGTTTTTAATTATTTAATAATATAAGAGAAGAATATTATCTATATAAAATAAGATAAAATATTTAAACTCTTATTTCTAAATAGATAAAGCTTTTCTAGGTATAGCTAGAAACTTGATAATTTAAAAGTAATATAAAGAGTTTTATATTAAAGAAGCAATATATCTTAAAATATATCTTAAAATATATTTAAGTTCTACGTAATACTTTATAACTTTAAATCTCTTTAGTAGTTAAACTATTATTAGAAATCTATTAAAGTCTTTTATTATATTAAGAAATATATTAATAATATTAAACTAGAAGACTTCGAGGTTAGATTATATTATAATTACTATAGTTATTTAAAAGTTTTAAGTAATTAATATTACTATATATATAGTTTATAATAAATTCACTAGTCATGTATTCCTATATATATGCATACTTACTTTATACTATACTAGAAAACTATTTATATCTATTTTATAAGTAAAAACTTACTTAAGAAATAGGGGTTTATTTCTAGTATCTTAGTAGTCTATTTCTTACTAAGTATTTTTCTCTTTTAACTTTATAATTTTAGTTCTTATTATTTTAATACAAGATCTTCATAATAATTCTAGTAAGTTAGTAATATCTTTTTAAGTTTTTAGTAGTATAACTAATTAATTAGAATATATTCAAATTTAAATAGAAAGATTTTCCTTTTTTAATACTATATTTCAAATAATAGAGAAACCTATTAAAAGGTTAAAACTATTTTTATCTAGCTTCTAATACTAATTAGGTAAGTAAAAACTAGTAAAACTATTTTATTTATACTCTAAGAAGTATAAAATACTACTATTATATTCTTTCAAGAATACTATATAGTTATTAATAGTAATTTCTAGCTCTAATTACTATTATTATTTATTCTTATATTATTAGTTACGCTTTTAGGTAATTAAAGATCCTAACCTAGTTAGTTAAGATCTAGAGCTATATTTTAATCTATTTTGAGTTGGCTAAATAGTGGTTTGAATATAATTACTTCTATTCTTAGTTAAAATAAATATCTCCTCTTAGTTAACTTGATCCCTAATTTTAAGTATACTATCTAGTTTTCTAGTTATTAGTATATCTTCTAAACTTTAATTTTTACCTAGGGTTATTATATCTAACTATTATTAATTAGAAACCTAGACTAGTCTTATTAGTTGAGGTATTAGTCTAGGTATAATTAAACTTCTCTTATTAGTTTTAGAGATCAATTCTAAACTTAATTTAATATTTTAAGCTATTTCTAGTACTAATAAGATACATAGTAAAAGAGAAATCTTTTCATTAGGTATTTTTACTATTCTAAAATCTCTAAGTATTTTAAGAATAAAGTTATCTTCCTCTTTAGTAATCAACTTAACTAGTAGTTTTATAATTTTTTCAAAAGTTTTTTATATAAATCTTATTTTAAATAAAGTCTTATCTTATTGAATTTGATGTTTTAGGTAATAATAATTTTCTAAAAAGTAAATATCTGGATCTTATATAAGTTATAAGTATATAGAATATAGCTTGGTAAGTATTTAATATATCTTTTTAGTTTAATTTTAAATGACTTTTTAAGAAGTTTTATTTATAGTATTTCTTAAATAAATATACTTCATAACTATAAATATAAGTCTATCCCTAGTAAAATCACAAATCTTAATAAAAACTTAGAATATACTCTAGTACTTACTGATAGAAATATTATTTATATTAAGCTTTTTTGTTTTTATATAGTAACTTCAAGTTATTTTGAATATTTAAAGGTATATTATATAGTATAACTACTACTTGAATTAACTTTATATGTAGTTTAGGTAGTAATTTTATAGTTTCTTATATTTCTATCTTTTAAATAATTAGTTCTTTTCTAGTATACTTATTTACTCTAACTAGCTTTTTAATATAAGAGTTAAATAGTTTAAGATTAATTCTTTATTCTATTATTTATCTCTAGTAACTAGTTCCTCTATTAACTATTATTACGATTCTCTTAATATCCTATTAAATCTTATAAATCAAAAATCTTCTCTATCTCTTTACTTATTTCTTATATATTACTAATATTTAAAATACTAAATTATAAGTTTTATTAAGTAGTACAAATAAAGAAAATAGGTTTAAAAACTTAGCTTTAATAATAAGTATTTAGGAGTTACTTTTATATATTCTAGGAAAGTTAAATAGATCTTAAATAATATAATAAAATAAGTATACTAAATATAACTTTAAAGTTTATCTAGAAATAACCTATTAAGAATAAGTAATTATATAATAGAAATAATCTAATTACTTTAGTTTTATAATTCTTATTCCCTAAATATCAAAGATTTAATATCTAAGAATAGTCTATCTTAGATATTATATTTAAAGTATTATATATAAGTATTATTAGATTTTAATTCTAGGGGAACTATTTTAAAATATAATTAAGAAAAGAAAACACTTAGTAATTATTAAATAAAACTAGAAATATTTAAATGAACTATAAAATAGTTTAAAATAAACTTATATATAAGGAAAATAAGGTTATACTTTCTAAGTAACTATTTTATAATAATAGAATATTTAATTAAGTTAAACCTAAGAATATAGTCTAGTCTTATATACTAGATCTTAGTTTTATTGAGAAATAGAGTTTCTAAGATAATATTAGTATAGAAGTTCTTAATATAAGTAATATTATCTAGTATTAAGTTAAGTATATTCTTTTTATTTACATTATTAAGGAATTCCTAATAATTTTCTTATTTTAGTTAATTATAGAAAGATTAGCTAAATTATATTAAACTAAATCTACTCTCTTATTAAGTTTCAAAGGTCTTTTTCTACAGAAGTCTATTAAATTAATCATATAGATCACTTCATAGTTATTAAAAACTATATTCTTTAAAAGTATATAAGGTTTTGAAGTAGTTAAGAAAACTCCTAGGGGAGTTTTAGTTAGTTCTTTAAGTAGAGTAATTTTTAATACTAATATATATTACGTTAGAAAAGTAGTAGTTATTACTAGATTTACTACTTAAGGGAGCTAATTTAGCTTTTAAAGTATCTAAAAAAACTTTTTTAGCTTTATTAGTATATTTCTTAGAATTTAACTATTTCTTTTCAACTAAGATCTATTCTAAAGTATAGAGTTTAGAGTTATTTACTTTGTTTATGATACTATTTTAAGTAGTAACTAATATCTAAATATTAGGGAATCTAGTATATAAGCTAGTAATAGTATATTTAATATATTTATAGTTCTCTAGAAAGTATAAATAACTCTTGAAGTTATATAGGTACTTGATTTTAGCTTAAATTGTATCTAACTTTCTTATAAAAATAACTAATATAGATAGTAAACTATTATAGTTTTTAGTTAAGCTTTTATTAGTATAAGATAAAGCTATAAGGATTTCTCTATATTTAACTAAAGTTTTAATATTAAGGTTTAGAGTTTCTTTTTTAATGATATTCTAATACTAAGTTATAGTTTAACTAGGTAAAATATATTAAGTAAATATTTGATATAATCTTTTAATTATAAGAGTTTACTAGATTTCTAAGATATTATATATAACTACTTAGATATAAATAGTATATTATTTATTATATTATACTAGACTAGAGATATTAAAATTAATCTTCCCGAGGATCTTCTTATATTTAACTCTAATTTACTATTATATAATTAAATTATACTAAGTATATTAATATTTCAGACTTTTTAAGAAAGCTTAAAAAGATATATTATTAGTATTAAATAGTTCTCTTTAAATAAGTATTAGAAACTTATTATTAATAGTAGTATTAACTTATATCTATATTACATTCTAATATTTCTTTATCTTCTTATAATTAAACTCTTAGACCATTTAAAGCTTAAGATTTCTTATATAGTAATTAAAGAGAATTTTAATATAAAGAATATAGGGTTTAGTATTTTTAATTTTCTCTTCAATAGTATTTCCTTAGGCTAGTTATTAGTTAAATTTAAGTAGTTTAGATATTTTTAATATATTAAGAATAAGTTAAATATTTAGATTTATATATTACTAGATATCTTAACTAGTTATATAGAAATATAATATAATATACTAATAGCTAAAATGGGAATTATTAGATAGTTTTACTATTATATTCAAGTTACTAGTAATTAAGTATACTATTTTTGAATAGTTTATTAGAGAATTAATAAGATAGATTGAAAAAGATTTCTTTTATATCTATTANTATACTATTTTTGAATAGTTTATTAGAGAATTAATAAGATAGATTGAAAAAGATTTCTTTTATATCTATTAATTGTAAGTAATTTCGAGATAATTAAATATCATTAAGTTTATTTAAGGTTATATTGAAGGTTTTTGATCTATTTAAAGTTATATACTTCTGGGGAACTTTTTAAAGGAAGCTATACCTAGTAGTCGGCTTTTACTTTATTTACCCTATAGATATTACTAGTTCTAAGGAACTATTTAAATAGAGAAAACCTTAAGTAGTAAGATATAGTTGGTTAATATGATAGCTAATAAATGTGGAAGGTATATTAAAAGGAAAGTATAGGCTTATATCTATTATAGTTATTCTTTAAGGATTATAGTTATATAATATTAATACTAGCTAGCTAGTAGTACCTATTACTAGCTATTAATACTAATAGCTATTAATAATAGTAGTCACTAGCTATTAATATTAATAGTTACTAGCTATTAATAGTTATTAGTAAGTATTAGTAGCTAGTAGTAGTTACTATATATAGTTTATATAATTAGAAGGTATATAGCTACTAGTTATACCTACTATAGGATTCGAACCTATTACTCTTACTATAATAGTAAAAGCTAGCTAGACGTTAAACTACTATGTTAAGCGGGTTATTACTAAGTTTATAATTATAATAAATAAATAATATAGAATATAGTTTAAAAGTAAATTGTTAAGAAGTATATTATATTTAGACTAATAAAGTATTTAAACATATATAAATATAATAGTTATACTTGATATAAGTTACTAGAGTTATATAGTAATTAGTAGTGTTATATAGTAACCTCAATACTATACTTATTCTCATAAATATAAAGTACAGTAGAGGCTTCCATAATATTCTCGAAACTAAAATTTATATTTTTATTACTATTATTTTAAACTTAGTATTTTATACTGTATATAAATAGGAGCTTTCTCTATTTCATTAAAAGATTAAACCCTCGATTTTTATTTTGAATACTTTATATATCTTAGTAAAAATTTATAGTTTAATTAGATAATTATATATATTTAGGAATATTTTAAAAATAATAATATCTACTAGACATATTTCTCTAAGTAGTAGAATACTACTCTGAGGAGTATGATAACTAAGAACTTTAATTAGAATAAAAAAGAAATATTCAAGCTACTTATTACGAAGTTTACTTATTCCTAGAAAGTATTCAGAGCTAATTAGTATATTAAGAAAGCTTTCTATAATTAGCTTATAAGTATATATTATAGTATACTAGAGTATTAGTTAATATTCTTTAACTTGATACTAATTTCCTAGAGTTTTTATAACTAGGTATACTTGATTATAAGTAATATTATAGTATTTCAAAAGTTATAATACTTTTAGAATAATAGAAATAATAGTAATATATCTAAGGAATGGTTTTAGACTAACTATATATGTAATATACTTCAAAGTAATATTCAAGGTTATAGCTGTATTTATAGCTACTCCTAATTACTTTAGAGCGGATATTACTTTCCGCTAGCTTCTATATATATTTATAATAATAAGAAATATCATAGACATAGTAAAACGGGTTATTAGTTTATAAAGGATACTTTCGAAGAGTAATATATTTTATATAATAAGTATAAGTTAGCTAGTAATCTAGAAGTATATTTTATAGTTATATACCAGACCTTTCTCGCTAAATATAAAAGTATTAATAATTTCGATAACGATTTCTAAATACTCTTAAGAGATAATAGGTATAAAAAGCTTATTACTTAGTATTAGATATAGTATATTTTGAGGATTATATCCCTACTACCCCTACGACATCTAATGCTTCTAAATTGTTTTTTATATTATATTTTAGTAAGTATCTTATTATTCTAGATAGAAGCAAAATTACTAGAGTTTTCTAAGATTAGATAGTAATATATACTTTTACTAAGAGTACTACTACTACTAAGATTACTAAGAATATAGATATAACTCCTATATATACCTTTATACTTAAAAGCTATTACTTAACTACTACCTTTTAAGGGATTTAACCTAATTTAAGTACTACTAGTTTTTTAACTACTAGGTATTCCTACTTTATAATTTTTCAGTAGATAGTTAACTTTTCTATAAGTTTTATACTTCTTTAAAATAAACTAGTTATAATTTATTTTACTAGTACTATTTTAATTATAATATTTAGAATAGTTAATATTCTTATAGTATTTAGTATTATTATATCTTATATAGTACTATATAATACCCCTTTCTTGTTTTATCCTATAGATATAGATTATTTCAGTATAATATTTAATAATATATATAACTAGTTTTATTAAAGTAAAAAGACTATACTTATTATTTAAAAATAGGGGTATCTGTAGATAACTTTCAATAAAGAGAAAATACTTGTTTTTATATATTTCATAGAGTTAGAGATATACAAACTTTACTATTAATTTGAATATTTAGCTATAATATACCTCTATAATATTTTTACTAAAATAGAATATCTTGTTAATTATTATATTTTCGAGGTTTCTAAGTAGTACTATTACTATTACTAGATATATAATATTACTTTTTCCCGCTTTTACTTTACTATATAAGAAGATATAAAGTTTAACTTTAAAATTATGATTAATATTATCTATTTAAATAGCTACCTTATACTCTATATTATTAATACTACTATAGTATTTAATATTACTTAATATTTACTAAATATCTTAGTAAAAGTAATAAAGGAGGTTTTTAAAATATACTAAATTGATTCTTACTAAGGTTTCTTAGATTTTATTATTATTAATATAAGAATAATATTTTAATCTAAGGAATTTGGATTAGAGGTAAAAATAATAGGATTAACAGTTTAAATAGTACTAATTGAGATATATAATAGTACTAGTAAAATCGAATATTACTATACTTTTTTCTATTAAATATATAAGATTTATTATAATAAAATCCTTATAATAACTTAAGGAATATTTCTTTAAGTAATATATAAAATAATTAATAGCATTATTAGGCTAGATAGCTTTATACTTATACTACTTATTTTTAGTATATACCCGCGTTTTACAGATAATTCTGGTTTTTCCCCGGATATTATTACTTATATTTATACTATATAGAAAATAATAGATAAGGTCTACTATACTTATATTAAATATACTATTAATATTACTTTAATAATATATAATAGTTCTAATATCTTATATATAGTAGTTTTCTTATTTTAGTTTTTATATATATATAGTAAGAGAAATATAGTTAGTAAAGCTTATTTCGCTTTATTATTACTTATAATAAGATATATATTCTCGAATTCCTTTAAAGTCCTTAAGAGTTTTGAATAATAATTATAAAGTTATATTTCAAGGATAATTAAGTATTTTTACCTATACTATTAAAAGTAATATTACTAGGTATAAATAGTTATTTTATATATATTTTTAATACCATTACTAGAAGGTTAATATTATAAAGAGATATATATTTCTATAGTAATATCTTAATTTCATCTACTATTATCCTCATAAAGCTTTAGAATACTTACTAAATACTATAAAATACTATTATTATATATAGTAGTAATTCTACTACTATTAGTAATAATAATCCTTTACTTTTTTAAGTTATTAGTAATATTTTTAATATATTACTAAGAATAGTTATATTTCTAAGGTTTAGACTAGTTATTACTATTTTAGTTTAAAGGTTAAAATATAAGTTTTATTTTATAGTATATTTTATAACTAAGAAATAGTTAGATATAATCTTTTTCTTCGTTTTCTATAAAGGAAGTCTTATTATAATCCTAAGTTTACTATTTGAGGAATTAATTAAAAAAGAGGTTAAGGGTATTATTACTAAAAGTATTATTAAGATTATCTAGTTTAACTCTATTCTCTATAAGAATTATAAGCATTTCAAGTTATATATTATTAATAAAGTTAAGATGAAAGATATAAATAAAGTATATAAGAAGTTACATTTCGTAATATAGAGTTCAAGTAATGATAGTAGATTTAAAATATTAATATAATTACTAATAATCTAATAGAGCAGTTAATAGTTAATCTTAGCTATAGCTTTAGCTCTTTTCTAGTATGAAAATATAAAAATATAGTTTTGAGATATTACTTAAGCTTATACTTTAGCTAAAACAGAACTCACAAGGTATATTATAGCTAACTTACTATTTTACTTAAAAGGGTCATACTTTCTAGAATATATAATAATTATTATTAAGCTATTATATAGTTTTATTAAAGCCAGTATTTACTGGTAAGTAATTTATTCTAAGTACTATAAAGAATAGTTATAAATAGAAATATTAATATATAACTTATATTTCCTCATCTTATATTATATTAATAATAACTTTAGCTTTATAGGTATATAAACTAATAATACTTTTAACTTCTCTAATACTATTCTCTTATATTATAAAGATAATGAACTCTAATAAGCTTTATTCAAAATAAAGCTTAAAATTACTCTTATACAGATTACTTTTCTTGTATTTAATAGAGGTATCTTAAGCTTTAATAGTAATACCTTCTACTTATACTAAAAATACTCAAGATAAAAGCTAGTATTCCTCGATATATATATTATGCTTAAGGTATTTAAGAAGGTATATATTATGTAATATGTGTATAGAGTATATTTTGCTTTAATATACTAACCCGAAGTATTATTTAATCTCTTATATATTTTATAGAAATAATAACTTTCTACTAATAATATTACTACTCTTGATAAGTATTTTAAATAGTAAATTAAATACTTTAACTATAGTTTCACTTTGTATTATTTAACTTCTCAAAAATCTATTTCTATCTTTTTATTGATAGCTTTTTTATTAATAATACTAACTTCTTATTTTAATTAGGATTCGTGATAATCTTAAGCTAAGAAATAGTAACTAGTAATAACTAATTTAACTTTTATAATAATTTTATCTATTACTTTTCTATTAAAAATAAACGAATTACTACAAAAGGCTAGGCCTAGGCTATAATTT
This sequence comes from Colletotrichum trifolii, assembly GCA_004367215.1. NCBI lineage: Eukaryota > Fungi > Ascomycota > Sordariomycetes > Glomerellales > Glomerellaceae > Colletotrichum > Colletotrichum trifolii. The sequence continues at coordinate 13,074 of RYZW01002344.1, forward strand.
AGCTATAGGGAGTATAAATACTATTTATTTAGAACTAAAGAAGAAAAGAGAAGTTCTTATAAAAAATATAAAAAGTCTACTTAAAAGTAATACTAGAAGCTTACT
>RYZW01002345.1:0-13177 GCA_004367215.1 Colletotrichum trifolii
ATCTGGCTATAACTATTTTAACTAAAACTATTAGTATATTAGACTAAGCTTTAATAAAATTATCCTAAATACTATAATTAATAAATAACCTATAGATATTTAAAAGAAGATTATCTAGCTAACCTATAACCTACTATACTAAGCTAATAATATCGGGGACTAGGTATTAATTAAGTAATACTTTAATATTAATATACTACTATAATACTAGTTACTAGATATTTTAGAGTATTATAGTAATATAATTATAGAAGTTTTAAAAGCTATCTAGTTATACTAAGAATATCTATATCTATATAAGTATTATTTATAAGTTAGCTATTAGCTATAATTAATATATTAAGATTATTTACTAATAAGAATAAGCTAAGTCCTACTATACTTATATAGAGATTATAAGTTAACTTATATTAGTANTATATAGAGATTATAAGTTAACTTATATCAATAATAGAGAACTTTCATATTCGTAGTGTAAAGTCTTATCTTAGGGGTAAGTAAAATTTAGTAGGGATATTAAAGTTACGGATATTAAAGTTATAATAAATATTTAAATAGAGTATTTGTAGTTAGTAGTAATTAAATATCTCGAGATATTTGAATCGTGTGTAGCTATAAGGGTGTAAGGGTATAAAGGTATAAGGTTATTATAGAAGAAGTTATTAGTTATTTATTATTAAAAAGGTTAACGCGGGGCAGGTATACTAGCTATTATAGCTACGAGGGATTCAGCTTTAGATTAACTAGGGGCTAGCTATAGTAGTTAGTGGGGGGTAGGAGAACTAAAGTTATACTTTAGGGGGTAATATATCTACTAATAGTCGTAGTAGAGAGCGAGCTATTAGCCTTTCTTTAAAGTTAATATAATAATTATATTCTATAAAAAAATAGTATAGTTTTCATATTTAAGTTATTTTTACTCTATAAAGTAAGGTATATAGTAAATAGTAAGTCCCCTTAGTTATCCTAGGACTAGTATATATACTCGTAGTATAGCTTAAATCTCCTAGTTCTAATACTTTTTCTTTTTATTAGTTTAAAAGTAGTAATTAGTACTAAATAACTATACTATTCTTATTAAGTAGTAAAATTCTTTCTAGAACTTATTTATTTAGTTTAAGTTATAATTACTAATCATAAACTATAATATCCTATACAACTCATAATAATAATTTAGGAATTACTAAGTATATATTTTAGATTTTATCTCTTTAAGTATTAATCATTTACTTAGCTTATTAATAATAACCTAAGTATACTAGCTACTTTTCTTTCTAGTTAGTAAAAGATTAGTACTGAAATCTATTAATAAATTAGAATATAATGAATTTAATACTAGAAAGGGTTTTACGAAGCTTTTTTTATTTACCTCTAGAAATATATATTACTATAGATATTATTATTCTATATAAATCTCCTTATAGTTTATAATTAGCCTAACTAGAAAAACGTCTTATTTATAATCTCAAATATACTATTCTTCCCTAAATAACTATTAATAGTAGAGTTATATAACTTTCAAACCAATTTTGTTTTTAATTTATTAAAGAGGCTTTTTTTATTATTACTTCTAAATACCTATATCTTTCCTCGAAATATTGAGAATTTAAAACTATTAAATTAATATTTAGAAATCTAACTTCTTAAGTATAAATTAAAAAAGAAACTATATTTCTTTTACTAGATAATAGCTTTAGCTCTTTAGAATATTATATCTTTTTCTACTATATAAATCTAAAACTTTTTAAAATTAGGTCTTTTATTAAAAGCTACTAGTTCTTCTAACTTAAATTTCCCTATTTAAAAGTTACTAAATTATATATTATTAGAAATAACTCAGATAACTTATCTCTATAATTTCTTATTATCCTATCTTATTTATATATTCTAACCCGCTTGACGTAGTAGTTTAATATCTAGCTAGCTCTTACTATTATAGTAAGAGTAGTAGGTTCGAATCCTATAGCAGGTAAGCGTAACCAGTAGCTATATACTTTCTATTGACATAAACTATAAGTAATAATTATTACTAGTTATTAATACTTACTAATAGCTATTAGAATAGCTAGCAACTATCTAATAGCTAGCGATAAGTACTACTAGCTAGCTAGTATCTAGTATTACGTAACTATAATCTTTAAAGAGTAATTATAATAGATAGACCTATACTTTCCCTATTTATCAATAATTATATTAACTAACTATATCTTACTACCTAAGGTTTTCTCCGTTTAAATAGTTCCTTAGAACTAGTAGTATCTAGTAAGTATATTAAGTAAGAGCTAACTACTAGGTATAGTTTCCCTTATAGGGTTCCCGAGAGGCATGTAACTTTAAATAGATTAAAGACCTTCAATCCAACTATATATATATTCTATTTATATTTCAATAAAGTATTTAGGATTACTATTTAAACTCTTCAGTAATATTTAATATAGAAATTAAACTAAGATAGCTTTGATATTTATTAGTTTTACTCTTTAGTAAACTACTATTTCTTTATAAAATACTTAATATTTTTATAATCTAAAAAAACCCTAAGCTATCTAATAGTTAGAAGTTTAGTTTTCTAGGTTTATAAGTATACTAATACTACTAATGATTCTTTATTATAAATTAAGTAATTATATTTTATAGGGGATAGTTATTAAGAATAGAAGACTACTACGTAAATTATACTTATACTATTCTTTTAAATTAGAACTCTTTTTAGTATAAACCTAGAATAGTTAGTTTTATAATAGTAATAGCCTTAGGGTTAAATATATAAAATACTAGCTCTTTTATAAAGAAATATTTAAATTTAGTAAAAGTAACCTTTTACTCTACTTCTTACTAAAAATAGTAATCTTTCTAGGTGAACTAGGTTAATGATTTTATTATTTTACTATAATTAAAAATAATATCCTTACAATAATTATAAAAACCTAATTAATTCAAGGCTTTTTTATAGATCTAAGGGAAAACTAATCCCTAATTATAGCTAACTTAAGAAAGCTATAAGAGATGTTTGTTCCCGTTATTAGAATAAATTCTTTATACTTTACTAATATTACTAAAAACGTATATTTCTTTAAATCTAGGGACAATTTAGTATTAGTAAAAAATAGAAAGCTTTCTATACTTAGATTTTATAATCTTTTTTTAACTTAGTAATATAGATTAAGATAATATTAATATATACTATCACAAAATTATCTAAAGACTTATATAATATTTTATTCATATATTACTAGAATATTACTAGGGCTTTAGTAAACCTAAACAGGTAAATAATCTACTCAAAAAAACTATACTAGATATAAACTACTATTCTTTCCTAATCTTTATCTTTAATCTATATCTTATAAAGAATTATAATAATATTAAGTTTTATAAACTAATAAGTACTAGTAATTCTCTAGAAGGTCTTTAATATAAGAAATAAAAAATACTTATCTTTTTTCATAATTATATTCAAAGCCTAGTAATCTATATAGAACTTAATATTTCTACTAAGCTTTTTGATAAAAAAGATAAATATCCTAGTAGCTAATTTACTAGTTTTAATAAAACTTTTATTTAAAAGATTCTTTAGTATTCTTTGTCAATATTAATAACTTTTATTATAATATAATATAGAAAAAACTTTAGAATTAAAAGAGACTATTCTTATCCCTATTCGGGATTAATAAGATTACATAATCTAATAACCTTTTACTAGTAAATGCCTCATAAGTTTTTCCTAAGTTAAATAAGTCTAGGAATTCTTTAAATATATCTACTAGGGTATATTTCTTTAAGTTAATTAAAGTTTCAAGTATTAAAGCTTTCTTAATATTATCGAGGCTAATAAATATTATTTAGTAAGCTTGTAACTTTAGTTCTTATATCTTAGTAATCTTCTAATATATAATTAAAAAAAGATTATATTTAAAAAGTATACTAACTAAATCTCCCGGATCCTAGTAAGTTTTTCTAGTATTCTAAGTATATAATAACTCCTCTTTTACTACACTTTATTGACTAAATATTAATATTATATATAATATAATTATTCTCTATCTAAAGTTATCTAGAGTATAATTTTAATAATAATCCTTTATAATATAAGTATAGATTTCTTATATATACTTTCCTATTTCTAAGGATAACTTAGTAACCCTTAAAATACTACTAAATAATAATCTATCTTCTATATAATCTTTTATTTTCTTCTTTTTTATATTAATAAGTAACAAATATAATTTCTTTATACAAGATATATGAATAATAATACAAATATCGTAACTAGTATCTACTAAACTATTAATAGTATAGTTTTTACTTATTCTTATCTAGATAGTAAATAACTACTTATTACCCTCTTATTTCTACTATCTCTTCTATTCCTAAAAATTCTACTTTTATAAGCTTTAATATTTAATTTTATATTAGAGTTATTCTTTTCTTATATTTTCTTCTTTATTAGGGGGAAAACTAGTATTATCTTTTAAGTCTTTTAGCTTTTAAAGTTCTATTTTAGTAACGTTTAGTCTTTTCTTTTTCTTCTTTATTATACTAGTATTAGTATAATTCTTAGTAATATAGCTTCTTTTATAATAATTATAATAATTATATATATCTTTCTATAATAGGGGGGCTTTTTTCAGTAAAACTAGTAGAACTAGAAAACCTATAGTAGTAGTATTATTTATTCATAATCCTAATTATTATTATATCTCTATCCTAATCTTTTAATATAAAAAAATAAATAGCTAAAGCTTACTAAATTAGTAGTACTTTTATATATTTAATTTTCCAAGTAATATCTTATTTCTTTAAAAGCTATTAGTTATAAATAGTAGAAAGTTTAACTATAATAAAGAATTCTTTTAAATAGGGGATAAGTATAGTTTCTAAGAAAGAGATCTAAATTATATTAAGCTAATTATAACCCCTAGTATTTATAAAGTCTTTCTTAAATAATGGAAGAAAAGTAGTAAACTTCTTAATATCTTTTTAATAGAAACATTATAGCTAAGTAATAGTTTAAAACTAAATATTAAAATCTAAGTAAATATAGTTTAAGTAAACTATAAAGTATTAGGGGTTTTAGTTTTCCCCTAGGTTCCTAGTTATAAAGAAGATTTCTACATTTACTAGACTTTGAAGTCTAAATGAGAATAGATTAAATACTACTTTTATTTACTTATTTCAAAAAAGTCCTAATTTATTTCTAATTTTCCCTTTATCTAGTAAACCTAGATACTATACTTTTTTCTTTTACTTAAAAACTTATTAGAGAAAAAGAAAAGCTTTCTTTAAAGAATAGAAATTATATAGGTAAATTCTAGGGAAATAGTAATAGTATTAAGAGAAAGTTCTAACTCTTTTCTTACTTATTAAGTAGTTAATACTATAATTTTCTTATAGTGTAAATTAATAGTTATATTTAGATATCATAATAATAACTCTTCTATAATAGTACTAACTATAAAAGTTCTTTAGAAAGTATTAGTTTTCTCTATTTTATAATAATAATTAACTTTAATCCTTAGTTATAAATCTTTATTAAAAGCTACGTTTTACTAATAATATCTCAGAAACTATAACTAATAGGGAATAGTACTTTGCCTTAATCTTTCTATTTAATAAAGAACTATACTTAAGCTAATATTTCCTATATTTAAGAATAGTATTCTACTAGTTGATATCTTTTTTTAACTAGTAAAGAGCTACGCTTAATTTAGTTTTATTTATATAAAGAATAAATTTGAGTTTTAGATATATAAAAAGCTAAATCTAAACTATAACTTAACTATAAAGACTATAAAGACTATTTATCTAGAACTAAAGAGTAAAAAAGAAGTCCTTGCGAAAAATATAAAAAGTCTACTTAAGAGTAATACTAGAGGCCTACTAGTAGCTTACTAGTACCTAGCTTCTTAAGTATAATTATCGAGATTTAGGTAGAGCTAGAATTAACTAGCTAAGTATAGCCTATAATATATACTTATATTTTATAGAACAAATAATTCATTTTATTCTATTAATATTATAAGCTTTATATTTTCTTAATATAAACTAAATATTATTTTACTTTAAGTAGCTATAAGTAATACAAATCTTGTAGATACTTTATATAGATCAATTAAAAGCTTTTCTATTAGAATATTCTAACTATCAGAATTAAAACTATTCTTTATCTATTAGAAGTCTTCATATAAGATTTATAATGTATTATTAGTAATAATCGTATTTAGAAGAAAGCTTACTATATACAAGTAGTATTATTAAAAGATTTATTTCGTATAAAATGTAACACTTTACAACTTACTAGTTATATTAAATACTAAGATTTATATTATCCAAATAATTATCCCCTATACTCAAGATGAATCTTTCTATAACTATTAAAAAGGAATATAATTTCTAGCTAGAGAACCATAGAAGGCTATATTATAGAAGTAAAACTTAATATCTTTATTTTTAATTAGTTTTGATATATATCCCTCTATCTTTTTAGTTTTCAATTAGTATAAGCTTAATATTATATTTAATATAATGTCTAGAAAAGACTCTTTAAATACGTATAAGAGTATTATAGTTTAAAGAATGTAAATCAAAGTATAGTATTATTATAAATATAACCTTATTAGGCCCAATTAAAAAAATTTACTACATTATTATTTTCAATAGAATAAATCGAAAGAAATAAGTGATTTTGATTATTCAGGCTAAACAACATATAAAAAAACTATAAAGTAACTAAAAAACCACTTTACATAGTAAATAAAGATATACTAGGAAAGTAGGCCATATGCTTGGCTGCTGTTTGCAGGTTTTTGTAATGACTGGAGCGTCGATTCTGTGAGGTGAGCACGCCTCCGTAGCCACCAACACAATGTGTAACACACCCTTTACTGGGTAACAGCTACAAACACGTCACTATGGACGTGAGTGTGGCCGCATGAATGGGACAAAAAAACACAAATCACCGGCCCGACCTGAGTGACACCGTTTCTATTCGTGTATTCTGATGAGGACATTGGTCTGCTGTGTCGATAGGACCCTCTATGGTCTCCATTGCGTCAAGCGCACAACGAGTCGACCACTAGCGCCTTGAACAGTCTCTACTTCCGCGCTAAGATTGCTCAGAGAAGCCCTCCTCGCCCTGCCTTGTCTGCTAGCCATGCCGCCTGACCAGCTTAGTGGCTTGAAACACAACAGCGATGGCCGCCAGACTACCGCTCGCGTCCAGGTCCACAGACTCGCCGCAAGGCGCTAGTTGTGGAATTATCGATACAGGACAAGATATGCACAACGTGCCCGCCATACAGTCAATGAGCAGCTCGTCATACTTGCATCAGGAAGATCCCGCACCTTCTAATGAGTCCCCTCCTCCACATCACCTTACTACTCCCCATATATCGCCCAGGCAGAACTCTGGCATACCTCATATGACTATCGTCAAGTCAGACCCGGGCCTCTACATAGGACAGCTGTCTCCAGGCAAAGAGGCTACCCACCACAGTTTCCACAGTAGATCTTCACCAGCTCTCCCAGCCATTGCTCGCGGCAAATTCACAGAGGAATGGAATGCGAGCCAAAGGGGCAGTAGCATCATCGACAACGGGGTTAACATGCTGCGAACCAACTCTGTTGTCTCCAATTCGGGGGAAGATCATCTGAATCTCCCCTCTCGACACAATACTCTTAAAAAAAATACCTCACTGCGCAAAAGCGGTAGTCTGAAGCGCAGTGGGAGCCGCAAGAGTGCCAAGGCCGGCAGTGTTCGCAGCCTGGCTCAACAATCGTCATCCGATCCCGACGAAACGCACAGTGCCTTCCAATGCCCTGTCCCGACCTCTGGTAATCCGACAGAGGCTTTGGCTGCGAGATTTCAATGCAAGTTACACTCGATCCTATCATTACATCCGGCACTTTCTAATTCCTTCGCAAAGCTTGGCGTAAGATCCTCAAGGATCTCATTGCATACTACCGCGAGATTCAGACCCATTATGAGCTCAAGTCCAAGTCGCTCTTGAAACTAGCCAACGTAGCCAACAACATTTCCACGCCTGCCAGCTTTCTTGGGTTGGGAGGAATAGATGATGCACTGCAAATCTTGCGGGTCTACCACAACAGCGCTATCCTTGAGTCCAACAAGGCTAGAGACATTGAAGAAGATGTCATTTTAGCATTAACAGGTCTGAGGAGTGACTTGCACCATAAGATCAAAGAGATCAAGAACTTGTCGGGTGATTTCAAGAATTCGGTCGATAAGGAGATGGACAGCACCCGAAAAGTTGTCCAAGTTCTCCAGGATACTTTGGTACAATCCGATCTTGATGCTTCTTCAACAATTGGGAAGCAAGACCCATACCTACTACGGCTCGCCGTTGACAGACAGGTAGAGCGTCAAATTGACGAGGAAAACTATCTTCACCAGGCTTACCTTAATCTGGAGAATTCCGGTCGAGAACTGGAAGCAATCGTGGTCGGCGAGGTACAAAAGGCTTACAACGCCTATGCTGGCATTCTCAAAAGAGAATCGGACGCTGCGTACGGCACTATAGACGAGATCCGCATTGGGCCTATTTCTATGCCGAAGGACCACGAATGGCTCTTTTTCGTGCAGAAAGACAAACAGTTTGTGGATTCTGGCACCCCGATCCGCGCAGCGGAGCATATCCAATATCCAGGGCGAGATCATGTAGCGTGCCAGGAAATTCGCGGTGGACTTCTCGAACGTAAGAGCAAGTACCTCAAAAGCTACACCGCTGGCTGGTGAGTAGTGGTTCCCCCATCTTACACATTACCCACGCCGGAAATTGATCCCAGTCTCTTGGTGCTTAGGTATGTCTTGTCTTCAACACATCTTCACGAATTCAAATCGGCAGACAAGGGCCAGGCCCCCGTCATGTCACTGTATCTCCCAGAGCAGAAACTAGGGTCACACTCCACCGAAGGTGGATCTTCGAACAAGTTCACTCTCAAGGGTCGCCAAACTGGATCGATGCATCGCGGCCATTCATGGGTCTTCCGAGCCGAAAGCCATGATACAATGATGGCTTGGTATGATGACATCAAGGTGCTCACCGAAAGGACGGCCCAAGAAAGGACCGACTTTGTGCGTGGTCACCTTCGCAGTTTAAGCCAATCATCGAACCGATCAACCAGCAGCGACGGCGTTCTTGACGATGACGACGACGAACCATATTCAGCTGACACGGCGGTTGCGGTCATTACGAACTCGAAGCAGGACTTCCGCCGTCCCGAAGCAGGTGGGCGGTTCCCATCTGATATTCAAGTCAACGCGCAGCGAGGCTCACAGATACCCGCTTCGCCGTCTAGTCTAAAGTCGGGCTTCGAGTACTCTGATCGAGTCGCGGCTGTAAAAGCTCATGGTGTGCCTGAAAGCATGTTGAGCGACTCCCGCCTCGCTCAAGAACACTCCATTGAATACGGAGGGACACGTCGGACGCCCATTGACGACATGCCGTCTCATGCGGTCGTAGTCAGACAGCAGGCTGGGGAAGATGGTGTCAACCCATACACGAATGAGCCAATCACTACCTTCCGAGAATATCATCAGGCTAGCGCCCCTGCATCACGTGATCCAGATGGTCGTATTGAGAAAACCAAGTTGGAAAATCCTCCCACGAATAAAGCCCGTGGCTTGGAAACTCCTGACAGCAGTTCTCAGCATGGTCAGTGGATGAAGGTTGCTGAGCAACGCTCTCTAGACACATCACGGAGCAAAATCATGAGCCAACAGCCTGGTATCTATTCCGAGCCATACAAGCCAGGGATGGGAGGTATGTCGGTGACGACCTCTATGGCAATTGGCGACGTTATGCCCGCGGGAATGGAAAATGGATATGAGGCAGCCGCAAGCAATGAACGGTTGGCATTATTATCCAGTCGCCCGACGTCAGGGACTACCAGGACTGACAGTGTCCTGACTATATCTAAGCTGCATGTACCGGGAGAGTACCCCAACGCTGGAAATGGCACGGAGAGGAGGAGCTAACTACAGCACAAAGATGAGAGCCTTTTCATGGTCTCACCAGAAGGACGGGAAATGGGCGCCGGATCCTACCCTTGGGCAGCATCCCATATTTGCTGCGTTGTTATGTTTAAGATGTTCATGTGTACTCGATGGACGATGGACAAACGGAACGGGTCAGATGTTACGGCATGATAGATGTAGGCAGTTATTAGCATGTACTTATCTTACTTATTGACTCGTCACATCTCCGCTCCCGATGTTGGTGTCGCGCCAGTGTCGGTGCAGGCGTGACGGGCCCGCGCGACAAGGCTGTCTCATCTTGCGGCATTCTTGAGACATGAGCAGAGGTATCTAAAGAGAAACTGCATGATGAGCACAGCAGCTAGTTTGACCAAAAATAACAACTGGCAGCTGTCAACAGGACGAAATTGCGTGACGAGGAGGAAAATGGGCGGGTTGCGATGGGTTTCAGGAAAAGGGAAAGTCCGGAAATTTGCACAGATGAATAGAAAGCGGGTCTCCCCCCGCCCCCCCAACAACAACAACAACAAAAGCTATTCTTCTGTGAAGTCCGCAACTTCACTTGTGATAAGGGGCTTCATCTAGTGCTACCTCAGTTGATGCTATCAGCGCTGCGCGGCCCAAGACCTCTACTTCTGGGTAGCCCTGGTGGGTGAAGAAATGTGCATACAGCCCTATTTCCTCTTCCTCACGCCGATGTCAAAGCAACAAAGCAAACCCAAACGCCGGTGCCTTAGTCCCTGGCACAGAAGAAGAAATCATCCCCAAACCTAAGAATCGAAGACCTCGGCGCCGGTCTACCACCCTCTGCTGAAGCCACCGCGGCCACGTCCGCCGCCGAATGCGCCAACCCCTCTCGACGTGCCACCTCTGCCGGCCCCGCGACCACCGAATCCGCTGCCGCCGCGGCCGCCCCTCGATGGACCTCCCCGTCCACCTCGCGCACCCCGACTGCCGAAGCTGCCACGACCTCCTCTGGCACCCCCACCTCCACGGCCTGCCCGCTTGACCTTGGGTGCGCCCGGAGGGGGTTTCGGTTTGGGCAAGAACTTCTCCAAGGGAAGGAGCTTCTCGGACCCGATGTAGAACTTGTCGCCCTCCTTAAACGAAGCTGCCTGGATACCTTCCGATGGCTTAATGGTGAAGTAGACCTGGTTGATGGGGCCAAGGACCTCGTCAACCTTTCCGACGGCAGTCTGCGGGCAAGTTAGACAAAATGCCGTCTCTCGGTGAGTCGAGTAAGGAGCTATGGCGGGGTCAATCGCACCTTGTTCTCGAGGAAAATCTGCGCGTTGAAGTGGGGCACCTTGGGATTGATGCTCTCGCAGACCATCTCACCTTCGCAAGCGTGCAAAAATTTCCCCATCTCTGTAGGGAGCGGCGACGTCAGCTGAAAGATCGTCAATGTAATTGCGATAGAATTGAAAAGTCGTACCTAGAATCGTCGCCGGCGGGCCGAAGTCCCTCTGCTGAAAACCACCTCGGCCTAGGCCGTCCTTTTTGTTAGATGTCAAGGCCGCATCACGGTTAAAGAGAGCAGTGCATGAAGGGTGACATACCTCCTCCACCTCGACCACGAAAACCGCCGCCTCGACCACGCGGAGCTCCTTGTCCGAAAGACATGTTGACTGTGTTTTGACTGCGTTTGGGGAACGACTTGGAAATCCACTGCGGCGAAGCTGCTGTGTTTAAAAATCGTACCCACTGTTGAACCGACAGAAAATTTCCAGCCACACAAGGCAAGGACTCCGTCGAGGTTGCTCATTGGTTGGACACAGCGGAACGGATTATAGTATATACGGGGTGGAAGGAATCGGAATAGAACGCTAGACGAGCTGTATTATGAATAAGGTATTACTTTTAGAGATACGCTATTTATACTATAAGATAATTTAAGAATATATCAGATTAGATATATTTATATTACTTGAAAGTAATAGTATATAGAGTTAAAAGATTAATTATTAGACTTTGAAGAATATTTTAAATATATTTCTTTTCGAATACTAATATAATTACTAGCTATGTTATATTATAGGATATATGATAGCTATCTATATCTATTACTATATATATTAGTATACTTTCTATACTTTACTATTAATAAGTGCTAAATATCTTATACTAGCTATAGCTAGATATATAGTAATTAGTAAATAATTACTATATTATAAATCTAAAGCTTTATATAATACTATATATTATATTATATGAAAGTAATAATAATTAATAACTAGAAAGTTATGTTTAATATATATAGTAAAACTATATTTAATATATATATTTTTTATAGATAAATTAATATTAATTAGAAGTTATCTTTTCTATTTATAAAAGTTATAGCTAATAGCTTAATAAGGGAAAGAGTAATAGTAATTAAATGTTACGGGCTATGCTTGGCTGGTTGACTCTGGCTTTGCCCGAGTCCCGATAACTATACCTAAGATATTAAGTACTAGTACGCCACTAGTAGGCCCTTAGTGCTACTTTTAAGTAGACTTTTCACACTTTTCGCGAGAACTTTTTTTTTTACTCTTTAGTTCTAAATAAATAGTATTTATACTCCTTATAGCTGAATTATAGCTTAGGCCTAGTTTTTTGTATATTTAGAACTCAGATTTATCCCCTATATAAATAATACTAGATTAAGTATAGCTTTTTACTAGTTAAGAAGAGATACTAATTAGTAGAGTACTATTCTTAAGTATAAGAGATATTAGGTTAAGTATAGCTTTCTATTAAATAGAAAGATTAGGGTAAAGTACTACTCCCTACTAGCTATAGTCCCCGAGATATTATTAGTAAAATATAGCTTTTAATAAAAACTTATAATTAGGTATTAAAGCTAACTATTATTATAAAATAGAAAGAACTAATACCCCNCCCTAAGAAACCCCTATAACTAGTATTATTATAGAAAAGTTACTATAATAGTATCTAAGTATAACTATTACTTTATTCTATAAAAAGATTATAATACTAATTACTAAGTTAGTAGAGAAAGAGTTAGAACTTTCCCCTAATACTACTATTACCCCTTTAAAATCTATTTATATAATCTTTACTTTTTAAAGGAAACCTTTTCTTTTCTTTAATAAATTCTAAGGTATAAGAAAAGAATATAACGCCTAAGTCTACTAGATAAAAAGAAGATTACAAATTAATTAAAACTTCTTTAAA
>RYZW01002346.1:1066-12843 GCA_004367215.1 Colletotrichum trifolii
TACTCCTAAGTAATTTATTTCTATTATTATATATTATTCTAGGTCTTATTAAGCTATAGCTAGTTCTAAGATAAATATAAGCTTAAGCTCTTTAAATATTTACTAGTATATAATATTTGAGTAAAATAGTACTTTTTTCTATATTACTTATATAAGGGGTTTTATTACGCTAGAAAAATCATTAACTAAGTTATAATAGTAATTTATAAATCTAAGGAAACTCTATATATTATAGATATTTTTAGGGATTTCCTATTCCTATATAGTTTTAACGTTTTTAGAGTTATAGTAGATAGTTTTTTTATTTTAATATTAAAAGCTAGATACTTTATTTATTTTACTAAGAATTTATATTTCTTGAGGTCTAAGTATAAACTAGCCCTTTATAATTATTTAAAGATTTATTTAATTTTATCTTTATAGTTATACTTTAATTTATAATTATAGATAAGGATATTATCTAAGTAAGCTATAATAAAGTTATTAAGACTACTTTAGAGTATATTTTTAATATAATATTAAAATATTATAGGTATATTTTTTAGCTTAAAAGAAATAATAAGTTACTCGAATAAGCTAAAAGAAGTCTAAAAAATAATTTTATATTTATTTCTCTTTATAATATAAATCTTATAGAAAGTTACGTAAATATTAATTTTTATAAATTATATTATTTTAGATAATAATTAATGTATCTATTCAATTAGTAATGAAAAGTAATAATTATATATATTTATAGTATTAAAAGTATAATAATTTATATGAAACTACTATTTCTTTCTAGGTTTCTTAATAAAGAAAATAGGTATTTTAATTATAGATAAACTAGCCTCAACCTAACCTTTATCTATTAAGTTTATTATTTAGTATGAGACCTCAAGGAAGTATTCTTTTAGTATATTATAAAATAGTCTTTATAATAAGTCTAGTTTAGTTCTATCTAGGTTTTTCTTTAAGTAAATATAGTAATTAAAAGATTCTTTATAAAATAAGAAACTAGAAACTTTATCTTTATTAAATAAGTCTATAAAAGAAATATAAATAGCTAGTAAAATAAGTAGTAGTTACTCTTAAGTTATAAGTAATATAGCTACTAAAGCTATATTAATCTATACTAAGTTAATTACTAATTACTTATATTCCTTTTTATTGAAACTAAAAGATATTATAGTTAGTAATTTAATAAAATCTATAAATCTATTAATATATATTTCTTTTAATATAATACTAATAGTCTAGATAGTGAAACTACTAATTAAATTTATCTATATCTCATTCTTTATAAAATCTAAAATAACTTATTAGTATTATAATTATAACTTCTTAAAATTAGCTATATATACTTTTCCTAGGATTATATAGAATAGAGTTTTAAATATTTACTTATTAAGGTTAATCTATACCTTAATTATCTTAGTAATATATATCTCTTAGTTAGTATTTAGAATAGTATTTAACTAGTATAATTATAGTCATATAATTAATATAAAGTTTTACTATTTTATAAACTTTTTATTAATTATTTTATAATAANGTATAGCTATAATAATATAATTAGTATAGGATTCTATTATTTTATAAACTCTTTACTAATTACTCTATAATACCTATATCTATGATATATTTAGATAGAAATAAAAGTTTATTATTTATTAATATAGGGATTAAGAAAAGTAGTTTATTTATTTATCTTTATATTTCTCTAATCTTATTTATTATTAGAGTATTATTATTAGTAGTTATACTAATTTATTTCTTAAAGAGTCTCTTCTAAAAAACTAGTTTTGTTCTCTATTATTTATAATTCTTTTATCTAACTATAAAGCCTAAATATTAGTTTTAATAGTTACTAGTAAAT
This sequence comes from Colletotrichum trifolii, assembly GCA_004367215.1. Classification (NCBI taxonomy): domain Eukaryota; kingdom Fungi; phylum Ascomycota; class Sordariomycetes; order Glomerellales; family Glomerellaceae; genus Colletotrichum; species Colletotrichum trifolii. The sequence goes on from RYZW01002346.1 coordinate 2,925, forward strand.
AGGTAAGTTATAGTGTATATTCTATAATAGAATAATCTTTAGTATTATAATATATATAAGTACTAGTTTATATATATACCTAGATAACTATAGATTCTACCTAATAAGTCTTATATACTTCTATAGTAAGAGTTTACTAAGGTTTATTAGTTATAGTAGTATACTTATTTAACTTCTTATAATAAAGAAAAGTAGTAGTATAGTAGTATTATACTAGTACTTGGGTAGTTTAGGTTATTTATATACTTATCATCTATATATTTCTATTCATTCTAATTAACTATTAGTTTTAATTAGGGAAGGGATTATAATTACCTATAGTTTCGCGATTTTATATCAAAGATCTCAAAGTTTATTATAATTATATAATAGTACCAGATAGTAATATAATAGTCTATCTAGCTAATATTGTAGCTAATAGTAGTTATTTGAATTTAATAGGAGAAAGCTAATTAGAGATAGTTTAGCTTAATATCCTTTATTCAGGAATATTTCCCTATTTATTTTATAGGTAATTTAAATTTAATAAAGAATTTTATAAATATCTACTTAGGTTTTTAATAGAAGTAGTCAATTTTCTTAAAGCTTTAGGTATTATAGTAAGGGTTCTTATAGTATTTAGTAAAGTATTAGAGGAATATATTAACATCTTATTTATATTATAGTTTTTTGTATAGTATAAAGGTTACTAATGTATATCTAAATCTTAAGTAATAGGCTAGTCTATGAATATTACTAGAAGTTTTCAGGTTTCTTAATAAAGGTTTAATTAATTTCTAATTTATATTATATAGCTATCTACTATATAGGAAAGTAGAGAGTATTGTTATTCAAAGAGGCATTAATAGGGAGTAGTTTCTGTTTTAGAGAAGGTATTTATAGTATTTATAAAGCTATATTATAGTTTTATTAGAATTTTGTGAGGGTATTTTGAAAGGCTTAGTTTTCGTCTTTTACTAGGTTAGTCTATTATTAGTATATTAGAACTCCTATTAAAAGCTTTAGAGTAATAGTATTTACTATTAATCTTTCGCTGTTCTCTATTTCTTTTATTATCTATTATTTATTACTAAGCTAAACTTAGGTAGGAAGTTTATCAATTTTAGAAACTAGTTATAAGAGGTGTTTTAGTAGTGTTTTAATAGTGTTATAATAAATTTAAAAAATTCATTTTTAAGGTGAAAATTCTTTACTAGACTATAGGGGTAGTAGTTATATAGAGCTTTAATGGTAATATCCTATATAAGCTTTGAGGTTTGGGTTTATAATAGATATCTAGTTATAACTATTATAACTAAAGTTATTATCTTATCACAATAGGTTTTAATAAATTTATCTTAAGTATTATAATGAATAAATAATTTATAAGTATTTAAAAAAGAATTATCTAGCTAATTTATAATTTACTATACAAAGCTAATAATATTAGGGATTAGGTATTATTTGAATAATATTTTAATATTAATATATTATTATGATACTAGTTATTAAATACTTTAGAATATTATAATAATATAATTATAGAGGTTTTAAAAGCTATCTAGCTATACTAGGAGTATCCGTATCTATACGAGTATTATTTATAAGTTAGTTATAATTGATATATCAAGATTATTCGTTAATAAAAGTAGGCTACATCCCGCTATACTTATATATCTATAGAAATACTATAAATATTAAGTTAATACTAAAGTAAAGAAGGGCTAATAACTTGTTCTTAATTATAACTATTAGTAGATATATTATTCCTTAAAATATAACTTTAACTTTCTTATTTCCCCTACTAACTACTATAACTCGCCCCTAATTAATCTAGAGCTAAACCCCTTATAACTATAGCTAGTATCCTTACCCTATATTAACTTTTTTAATAATAAATAACTAATAACTCTTTCTATAATAACCTTATACTTCTATACTTTTATATTTTTATGACTATATATAATTCGAATATCTCAATATATTTAATTATTCCCAACTATAAATACTCTATTTAAATATTTATTATAACTTTAATATCCGCGACTTTAATATCTTTATTATAAACTAAACTTTACTTACCCCTAAAATAAAACTTTATATTACTAATATAAAGGTTCTCTATTACTAATATTAACTAATTTATATTTCCTATTTGAGTATAATAAGACTTAGCTTATTCTTATTCATAAATAGTCTTAGTATATTAATTATAGCTAACTTATAAATAATACTTATATAGATATAAATATTCCTTGTATAACTAAATAGCTTTTAAAACTTCTATAATTATATTATTATAATATTCTAAAATATCTAATAACTAGTATTATAATAGTATATTAATATTATAGTATTATTTAACTAATACCCAGTTCCTAATACTATTAGTTTAGTATAGTAAGTCATAGGTTAGTTAGATAAGTTTCTTTTGAGTATTTATAAGTTATTCATTAATTATCGTATTTAAGATGATTTTATTAAAGCTTATTTTAATAAAATAATAGCTTTAGTTATAATAGTTCTAGCTGGATATCTCTATACCTATTCTATATCTTTTTTATAAGTAGCTATATAGATTTCGAGGAGATTTTAGTTTCATTATAAAGGATATACAAAAGTAATAGATTATAGAATGCCTAGTTTTTAGTATTCTATTTTATTCTATTTTTAAGAAATTTATAAAAGTTCTTAACCTTATAGCTTTAATAGTTATTTTTAGTTATATATACTAAGCTTTAGCTTAGATAAAGTTCTCCCTGATTATTACTACAAGGTCTTCTACTACTATAAGGTTACATATTAGAACTAAGAGTATAATTATCTATCATAATGAGTAATTCCATTACTATCTTAACTAGCTATAAGCTAGTATTAGTATAAATACTATTATTAGATAAGATTTATAGTTAAATCTATATATAGGGTAAAAAGCTTAAATACTATTCTANTATGATAAATATTCAAATAGAATACTTATAGTTAGTAGTAATTGAATATCTCGAGATATTTGAATTATATATAGCTATAAAAGTATGAAAGTATAAAGGTATAAAGGTATAAGGGTATAAAGGTATAAGGTTATCGCGGAAGGAGTTATAAGTTATTTATTATTAAAAAGGTTAATGCGGGGCGGGTATACTAGCTATAGCTATGAGGGGTTTAGCTTTAGATTAACTAGGGGCTAGCTATAGTAGTTAGTAGGGGGAATAAGAGGGTTAAAGTTATACTTTAGGGGTAATATATCTACTAATAGTCGTAGTAGAGAGCGAGCTATTAGCCCCTCCTAATAAGTTTTATAATAAGTATCTTAAGTTTTTCTTTTTATTTTAATTAGAATTCTTAGTTATTATATTTCTAAGAATAGTATTTTATTAGTTAGAAATGTAAATCTAATAGACTTTGTTATTTTTAAAATAGTTTTAAATTTATATAGTTATCTTTTTAAATTATAGGTTTTAATTAGAATATATAACATATTTCAATCAGGAACTAAAAGCTTGATGTTTTGGTATAATATAGAAGATCTCTATTTATATATAGGATAGGATACTATATTTAAAGTAATAGTTATAGAAAATATAGATTTCAGCTTTAAAGATATTATAGAAATTTCTATTATATTTTATATTCTTACTATATAATTTAATGAAGTTTATAGTATATTTAATAGATAAATCTTTAAATAGAGGAATAGGATAAAAGTATAAGAAATACTTAGATTACTAAAATTACTATATATTACTATTATCTTAATATTCTTCCTATTAATAGAAAACCTTTATATTATACTACTTAGGGATTAGTAATTTTACTAGTAGTAGTAGAAGTTATATATTATATATAAATAGTAATAGAAACTAGGTATTTTATATAAGTCTTTTAGATACTAGTTAAGCTTTTATTATAGACAATATTACTTTAACTTTAGGTTGAGTAATATTGAGGGGTAATTCTAGATTTATATTTATTTTAAAGAAAATACTAATTTATCCGGAGTAATAGTCAAAGTTAGTGTTAAAGCTTAAGATATATTTCTTTATATTATTAAGTTTCATAAATATTTAATATTTAAAAGTTTTATATTAAGTAAGTAAGTATAATATAGTATAAATCTTTTTACTTTTAGTATTAAGTTTAACTCTATAGTTAATAAAGTATTCTTAAAAATAGTAGATTATATAATTGTTAGGAATAACGCGCTCGAGCGGTAGAATTTTCGCCGGAAGAAACCTCGGCCGCGGCGCTATCTCTACCAGGCCTCGCCCTACTTAAACTACTCGAAAAGGAGCTTTATATAACACGCTTAGCTATATTTAGTTATATATAATATATACTAGATTTTACCCCTTAATTATATATAATAATTAAGAGTCTTACGATACTAAAGAGCTACTAGGCTAAAAAGTATATATTACCCGAATCTATATATCTCAACTANAAATATATATTACGCTAAATCTATATATTTTAAATATTAAGATATCTACTAAAGATACCCCTATACTAATCCTTAAAAGAGCTAACTAGTAGCTTACCTAGTATAATACCTTTTAGGTAAAAGCTAAGGTTTATAACTTATAAGATTACCTAAATCCTAAAGTAATAACTTACTAAAGTCTCCTTTTAAAGTTTCTTTAAGAATTACTTTTAAGTAACTTTCTAAAAGCTAGATAATACTAATAAGTATACGAGATACCTAAATTAGTTACTTTTAAGGGCTTTACCCCTAAGGAGATTAACTATAAAGAAAATTAATAACTTCTAGCTAATACTACTAAAGAGGTTTAAGTGAGGGATATTATAGATGTTTTAGAGAAAAGCTTAAAAACCTATATAACTTTCTATAATCTCTATACCTCAAAAGCTCGAGATCACTAATATAAATATTCAAACCAAACCTACCTAATAAATTAGATCCTTAAGTATATAAATAAGGTATTATAGTACTAATACTACTATATAGAAGAAAATATAGTAGTATAGGCTATAAACTTCTATAATTACTTTAGTATTACAAATAATCTATACCTCTAAAATACTACTATAGTATATTATAAAATACTTTAGTCCCCAAAACCTAAGTATTTTACTATAAAAGTAATAACTAAAACGTAGTTTTAGAAGTAGTAAGATATTATATATAAAGCTTGAATAATTAACTATACTCTATCTATTACTAAAATACTATAGGTTTATAACCTTATGATTTCACTTATTTATTTACTTATTAAAACTTATATTTAAAGCTATATATTTATGATTTATAGCCATTTAGATTTGATACCCCTAAATAAGGTTATTTTAGCTATTATAAAAATATATTCTATCTATTATTAAAATATTATAAATTTACGATTTTATAATTTCACTAGTTTATTTACCTATTAAAATTTATATTTAAAACTATATATTTATAATTTATAGTTATTTAGATTTAATATCCCTAGATAAAGTTATCTTAGCTATTATAGAAACTATTTAATACTTCTCTAAATCTCTCTAATATAGTAAAATAGGTTATAGTAATTTTAATATCTTAATAGAAGCTTTTATACTTATTTTAAATACTTAAAATAATAAAAGATATTTCTAGGGTTTTAATAAGTTTCTATACCTTCTGAAATAGAGCTTAAACTACTTTTTAGTATACTATTATTATATATACTTTTAGTTAGCTTATAAGAGTTAAGTACTAAATATTTTAACTAAAGAGAAAATTAAATAGTTATTAACCTCAGATTTACATTTTTTAAAAAAAGTTTAGAATTTTAGATAATAGTAATTATATAGCTAGCTTTCTAGTTAAGTTAGTTATAATATAATATAATAAGTATACTAGAAAGAAAAGCTTTAATAAGACTCTTTTTAAGACTCTTTTATTTTTAATTTAAGTAATTAGTCTATATTTTCCGAGATATAGAATACTTTATAAGTTTTCGAGGAGCTTTTATAAGAGATTATATTTAGTATAATATAAAGCTTATACTAATTAAAGGCTATAGAGATATTAAGATCTGTTAAAATGTTAGGCTGTAGGTGTTTACCCTACAGTAGTACTCGACTTACCGTTGAATATTCTCTGGAATATTCTACCTCGTTCTTTTACAGGGTACCTGCTAGTAATTAACTTTGGTATTCGTAATTGCTTACGCAAGCCTGTATTACTCGAATATTCTAATGATTACTAATTAGGATATTCTAGAACTAAGCGTAGTACTATAAAAGAAGGCTTCTATGCCCTCTTTTAGCATGTAATTAGATCAATTAACAACAACACTCTTTTACTGAATATAACTATTATTCACTCTTTTATTCTATTTTCTCTTCCCCTGAGAATATCTAGTATATATACCTTTAACGTAAGGTATCTCTTTACTAGATATAGGCTGTATGCCTACCTACCTTTCAAGAAGATCTTTATTTAAATTATAGAAAATAAAGAAATTAAACTATATTTCTATAATATTACCCTTTATACTATTCTAGTAATAAACTTTATCTTTTCTTAATAGTTATAGAAACAAAGCTACTAGTCAAATACTAGGCTAAATTACTTATCTTAATTATAGAAAGGTAATTACTTAGAAATTATAGTAATTAATATTTAATATAACTAGTAAATCCTCGAATATCGTATACCTCATGAAAATTTAACTACTTTAGCTATATAAGTAGTATAGTATAAACCTTTTCCTAAATATTACTAGTACTAGTATTATACTATAGATACTATTTAAAAACCCCTAAAAAGTAATAAATAGCTCTAGTACTACTATTTAAAATATCCTAGTAAAAAGTCTCTAAACTACTTTATCTCTACTATATAAAGTATTTATATTACTAATAGCTATTTAAAATATAAGAGATATTAGTTTACTTAGGAAGTATACGAAATATATAATATTAGTAAAACTAAATAAAAGATTTACTATATAGAATATAAGAATACCTTATAAATTACTTTTAAGGATTATATTACCTTTAACTTTTACCGCTATTATTAAAACTATAATAATTATACCTTAGCTTTTATATTTATAGACTAAGTTACTAATTATTCTTAAAACTTCTATCTTATTAATTATACTAGAACTATAATTATAGGAGTATTTAAGAGTTTTATAGTACTTTTTAAACACTAGTATAGTATTAATATTAAGGTTTTTAAATATAATAATAAGGTCCCTAAATATACGAAGTTAAAGTTAAACTTTACTTCTCGAGGTATATACCTTATACTATCTACTTTATATACCTAGGGCTAAAATAGGGGTACTAAATATATTAGAACTATTATTAAGGCTTATATAAGAGCTATAAAGTATAGTAGTAAACTACCCTATAATTTCTGGCCTAAAACCTTATAAGTTATAGTATTTCTTTATAACTAAATATTAATATACTTTTTAGGCTAGTAAATATTATATTAGAAGTTTTATAAAACTACTTAAAGAGATAATACTATAAAGCTAGACTTAGCTTACCTTTATACTTATAACTATAAATATTTTATTTTAACTATAGATATAAAGTTAAAATATAACTAGCTAGTATATTTTAAAGAGTATACTTTTATTAGCTTTTTAGTTAGCTATATTTTAACTAATTAATATTAAATATAGAACCTATTTTAAAATAAAGTTATTATAACTGATAATATCTTTTTTAATAAAATACTTTTCTTTTATAGAGATTTAACGTTTCTATAAAATAATTTTAAATAATTTAATTCTAATAAAGTTATTTACTAGTTATAAAAGTAAATAACTATAGTAGAGTTATTTAAGATTAGTTTAGTTATTTATTTTAACCTAAATAAAAAACTTAATAAAATAATTAATATAATAAGAAGTAACTATAGTAGTTCGAGGTTTTATATCTATATAGTAATTATTTCTAAGTTTTATAAGGTATTTGAAACTACGAAGTGTGTATTAATAACCCCTCTAGAGTTATTTACTATATACTTCTATAATTTTATTTATATAAATAAAATTATAGGGGGGTAAGGAGTTTAAGTATTATTAAAGAAGGTTAAGTATAAGGGATAAATAAGATATTATATTATAATAAAGAGGTCTTTATTTAAAACTACTTTTTAACTAGTATTATTCAGTTATTTCGAGATATTCTAAGATATTCCTACTTATAGCTATAGAGTTATATAAATAATTAACTAGAAAAAGTCCTAGAAGTTTAACTTTCTTAAGAACTCTAGAATATAGATATTAAGATTTTTAATAATACATTTTAGTCATAAAGGAAATTAGATATTAGAGAATATTTAAAATATAAGAGAATAGAAATCTTTATTCTAAGAATCCTATAATAGAGGTTATTATTATTATTTATATTTTACTTAATAGTACTTACTTATCTATATACTAAAGCTATAATAATAGCTAAAAGAACTTATCTCGGGAATTATATTAAATCTTACTTTTAGAATAAAGTTGGTAAAGTTCTCGTGAGAAATTTAAAGATTTTAAAGTATTATTAGGTTTATATTTATAAGCTTAATAAATACAAATATTTCTTAAAAATTAAAACTTATTTTATTATTCGCGGAGATTAATAGCTATAAAATAACTACAAGACTTATATAGTAACTCTAGTAAATATATTATTTTGAACTTTTATAGTAATTACTAACTATTTTGATTTTAAACTACTCTAATATAATATAGTTAATATATTTATATATATAATATTTAATAAGGTTATTTATATAGAGATACTACTAGGTTATTAAATATAAAGTAAAATCTACTACTTAAATAAAATACTATATAGTTTTTAGAGATCCTCCTTTTTCTAGTAATATTACTTAGAAGTAAGCTTCGAGTATTTTAGTTTCAAACCTATTACAAGAGAGTTTTATTATTAGTTTAAAAAGTATATTATTTCTTTCCTCTATATTAATAATTATATATTCTCTTTCCCCTTAAAAGATATGTCTAAAGTACTTATATTATTAGTAGACTTTTAAAAGAAATATTATATTAAGGGAAATAAAAGTATATAGCAGTTTCTTAGTATTAAAGTTATTCAAGATTAAGTAGTATAATAGCTATAGTTCTCGTAAGTAGTATATATTAGAAAACTCTTTAAGTACTTTATAAAGTATATATAATATATTAAGTAATTCGAAACTTCTCTGAAATCTAACGAATTCCTCCTATAGTGTAATTAAGCTTCTTATATAAAAATTAAGTATTACTAATAAAATATTAGTTTTATTAATTATACTATTATTATAATAAGACTAGATATTACTTATATAATGAGTTAATTATTATATTTTAACTAAAACCCTTTAGACGACTATTATATTAAAGCTAAATAAATAATATAATACTTTACTAAAACGAAGAATTTCTATTTTAAGTTTAGCTATGAAGCTAGTAATCCTTTTAATAGCCTCATTATTACTATAGATACTAGTATTACAGATAATAGTAATAATTAAAAAAGCTCTTAAGTATATACTATATATCTTTTTAGAAGTATAATAGTATAGTAAGCTAATAAATAAGATATTATTACTATTTTAATAATTAAAGCAAAGCTTTTTATATTATCTTAGGTTACTTAAGAGGCTTTTTTCGCTAATTATTTTATTACTGAATTTTAAATAGATTTCTTAATAAATATGTTTAGTAAAAATAAAGTATATAAACTTTACTTAGCTATCTAAATCTAGTATAATAATAAGTAAATAATATACTTCATAATAGCTAAAATAGTTTAACTATATATAAAGTTAAAGTATATAGATATCTATAACTACTAGTTATATTAAAAAGCCTAGTAAAAGTAATTTAAGATTAAATATATATCCTCGGGAAACCTTATAGTTAATAGCTTTATAAAGTTTCTCTAAAATTACTAGTTTAGTTTTTTTATTATTTAAATTAATATAATAAACTAGTTAAAA
>RYZW01002347.1:0-13173 GCA_004367215.1 Colletotrichum trifolii
AGTATTATCTAGAAAGTATATAAAGTAAGAGCTAACTACTAGGTATAGTTTCTTTTATAGGGTTCCCGAGAAGTATATAACTTTAAATAGATTAAAGACCTTTAATACAACTATAAATATTTATTTAACTATAAACCCTACCTGATAATAGCATCCATACTAATGCAAGCTTATCACTAATTAAATAATAATAGAATTACTGATTATTATAGATCATTATACCCCTAACTCTAATATTTAATCTAATAGTAATAGATAACTTTATAATAATAGTCTATATAAGAAAGCCTTATTAAGGGTAAGGCTTGATACATGTGACTAAATACTACTATTATAGTTAAGAGTTTAAAAACTATGTTAAACGTCTTTAAAATAGAGTAAAATAGAAGACCTAGTTTAAAATATAAAAACCTGGCATTCTATAATTTGTTTCTTTCCTATAACTTTTATAATAGAACTAACCTCTCCTAGAAGTCTATATAATAATTTATAAAAAGGCAACTATAGAATAGATATAGGAATATCTAATTATAAGTATTATAAGTAACGTTACTAGTATATTAGACTAGAATGAAAAGGTATTATTCTAAGTACTATAATTGATAACTAGATAATAGATATTTAAAAGATAGTTATCTAGCTATCTAATAAACTACTATATTCAACTGATAATCTTAGTAACTAGATATTAATTAGATAATACCCTAGTATTCATATTTTACTATTATATTAGCTACTATATACCTTAGAATATTATAATAATCTAATTATAGAAGTTCTAAAAGCTATCTAGCTATATGGAAAATACTTAGAACTATAAAAAATAATTTCTATGTTAACTATACTTAGTATATGAAACTTATTTATTAGTTAGAATAGTCGAAGTTAGAATTTATATAGAAATTATAAATTAATTTGTACTAGAAATAAAGAACCTTTATAGTAATAATACAAAGTCTTATCTTGAGGATAAGTAAGACTTAGCCTATAATAAAGACATTAAATTTGCAGATATTAAAGTTATTACAAGTATTCAAATAGAATATTCATAATAAGTAATAAATAAACATCTCGAGATATTTACATCATATATAGTATAAAGGTATAAAAGTACAAAATTATTACAGAAGGAATTGTCAGTTATTCATTATCTACAAAAAGATTAACATAAGGCAGATATATTGGTTATAATTATGAGAAATTTTATATTAGATTAACTAGAAACTAGGTATTACAATAAGTAGGAGGATAGGAGGGCTAAAGTTAATTTGAAGAGGTAATATATTTACTAATAGTCATAATAAAAAGCAAGCTATTAGCTTTTCTACTATTTATTTATTATAATATTAATAGTAGTTTTTTTAAAGTCTAGTCCAATATATTAATACCTTTATCTATAATAATCATAACTAGATATCTCTATATCTATCTTAAAATTTCTATTTTATAAATAGCTATATAGATTTTAAAGAACCTTCAGTTTTGTTATAAAAGTATAATACATTTCTACCCTAACTATCAAGCTATCTTTGAAACTACTTAATTATAAAAGAGTAATAAATTATACAATACCAGGCTTTTAGATCTCAAAATTAGCGTTTTATTTCATTCTATTACAAATAGATATAAAAGAAATTCAACTCTATAATTTTAGTAGTAACACTAAATTACTTTTATCAAGCCTTAGCTTTAATAAGACTATCTCTAGTTATTACTATACAGTCTTCTATAAATATAGGATTTAATATTAAACCTAGAGGTATTATTACTTATTATAATAAGTAAATGTATTACTGTTTTAACTAATTATAGGTTAGTGTTAGTATAAACACTATTATTAGATATAGCTTGTAGTCTAAATTTAGAGTATTTTGAAGTAATATAGATAATGTTATAAATACTTATTATATTATATATTATATATTATATATTATAGGTATGAACATGTCATATATGTCTATAATATCTTAAGACCTTTACCTAATATTAATATTTATATTTATGTTATAATAGTCTAAAGATTCTGATATTAATATTACTTTATAGATATATATAAGGGAATGGGCTAATAGGTCGCTTCCTACTACAACTATTAGTAGATATATTACCCCCTAAGATATAATTTTAGCTTTCCTAACCCCTAGTAACTACTATAGCTAGCCTTTAGTTAGTTTAGAACTAAATCCTTCATAATTCTAATAGTTAGTAAACCTACTTTATATTAATTCTTTCGTGAATAATAAATGACTTATAATTCCTTTTATAATAGTTCTATATTTTTATATTTTGAAGCCTTTTGAACTATTAATATATGATTCAAATATCTCAAGACATTTAACTACTATTAGCTATATATACTCTATTTAAATATTTATTATAATTTTAATATTTATAATTTTAATATCCCTATTTATTAGAAACTAGCTACAAAAGGCATTTTAGTAGTACTTTAATGGTATTATAATAGACTTAAATGGTTTATACTTAAAATAAAAGCCTGTCACTAAACTATGAAAATAATTACTATATAGAGCTTTAATAAAAATATCTTATAACATTTTTAAGGTTTAGGTTTATAATATACCTCCTATTATTTCTCTATTCTATTACTATAGTAATATGTATTATTAATAACTTTAGTAATATACTAGTAATCTAATTACTTGAATTAGCCTAACTAATTAGAAACATCTATCTTAAATATTTCCCCTGAATACTACTAATATTGAATAATCCTATTAATGAGAAACTTCAAATACTGTTAATATTAGATAGTCCTACTAATAAGAAAATTTATCTTATATTTATTCTTAATAATCCTATACTATATTCCTCTTTCTATTAATCTATAAAAAACCTCTTTCTTCTTTCTTAATATAACTTTACTTTCTTTTCTCTAAACTTATATAATTTCTTATTCTATACTTATTATAATACTGCTTCTTTACTATCTTTCTACTTTCTTTCCCCTTTTTATATTTTTATTGTTATATTAATTATTATTATCACTACTTCTCGACCTCCTAAAAATAGCTTTTTCTATTATTAAATGTTTTCTAAGTTTACTACTTATACTGATAATAACTATATTATTAAAAGTAATTCTAATAATAATAAGAACTAGGTTTCTAATATAGTTATTTTTATTTATTTCAATTGTTATTCTTAGTAATATAAGAGTAGTTTCGCCTAAACGTATATACTAAATTATAAATAATCCTATTATAAATATTTGAAACTAAAAGGTAAATGAAAGTAAAGTTTCGACCTTCCTATTACTAGTCTTAAACTATATACTACTAACTACTAAATTAACTACTTAATCATATTTAATAAATATATTATTACTCTTAGAATCCCTCTCATTTAAGAGAAGAGCAATACTAAAAACTACTATATTCTTATCTTTCTTTTGGAGTTTTCTACTATAGTTTCATAATATAATAATTATTTCTATTCTTCCAAGTAAGTAACCTTGATTTGTATTACTACTATACTTATTACTCTCTTTTCTTATACTAAAAATACTCTTACCTTTACCCCTATGTTTATTCCTAAATAAATGATTACTAGTTTGTGTAATATTATATAAATAATGATAAATCTTTCCCTTTTTCTTTCTAAACTTTTATTATACTAATCTCCCTAAAATAGAATACTATAATATATTCTAGTAGTTATACTATATTTTACTAATACTATAACTATATCCTTAATCCTATTAATACTAGCTTATTTATCTACCACTATTATATAATTACTCCTTTTCATTAATACTAATACTATTTTACTTATAAATAAATATTACTTATTATTATCCCTAAAAGAAAAAGAAGAAGAAGAGGAAAAAAACAATACGAAAAAAGAAGAATACTAGGAATATAAAGAAGAACAAAATAATACTAATCTTTTTATTTAATTTAATTTCTTAGTACCTGAAAAGTAAATTATATAGCTAAATATATATACTGTCTAAAGATTCTCATATTATCTAAATGATAATTTATATAGTTTTTTATTATTACTAATATAGTATTATACTATTATTCTCCCTAATATATTTGTACTATGTTTTAAATTATACAATAGTTTTATTATTAATAAAGCTTTCTAGAAATTCCTATATTAAAATATTATAACTTTTCTATTTAACTAGTATATTATAATTATATCTTTACTCTAATATATTGTCACTACTAGTATTTCCTTAACTTTATATTCTTCCTAGCTTTTACTAGTTTCCCTAATAAAACCAAGATATAATTAAAATATATATCTATATATTACTCAAATAGTAATAAGTTATCTTCCACTAATTTAATAAGATTGAGGTAGAATATTAAATAGATATTTATAGGAATATCTAATATAACACTTAGTAGGTTTAGTATATTAATAATTTTACATTTACAAATGTTTAGTTAAGTCTTTTACTTAACTAGTTTATCTTAACATAGTATAATAATAATTATACTTTATCCTTAACCTAGAACTTCTTAGTTGCTTATTATATTCTATTTATACTAATCTTATTATATTATCATATATATACTATTATTACTTAAATTTTAATAATACTATGTTTAAAGTAAAATAGGAAAACTAAAATTTATCTTAAACTAGAATATATAGTTTATTCTATTATTTCAAAATAGGAGATAAGTATAGTATTAACCCTATTTAAGAACCTATTTAGGCTTACTTTAACTATCTAAAAATCTTTATTATTTAGTACTAATTGGTATATAATAATATAAACTAACTAGTTTAGTTATAAAGAAGATATATACTTATAAAAAAGCTTAAAACTTAAGTTTTACTTTCTCTATCCTATTATTTATCTAAATGTAGAATAATATTAATAATAATTATTATACTTTTACTAACTAATATAATATTATCTAGAGAATACTAATCTAATCTAAGCTATACTTAATAGTTATTAATATAAGAAAACTATAGAACTAGTACTAAGTATCCTAGAACCTCTCTATATAACTTTTAATAATTATAGATATTATAATTTCTAACTAGATATATTTCAATAACTAATTTATAATTATTATCAAAAGCCTTGAATCTCTTTTTATAATAAATAATAGCTCTATTATAAAATTAATGGAAATCTAAAGTTAAGTTTTATTAAGAATTAGTTAGAATTATAATAAGTTTTAGTAGTACTATTAACCTTTATATAAATACTAGTAAATATTATATACTTAAATAAAATATTTAATATCTTTTAATATACTATTTTAATACTAATCTTATAAAAATAGTATAAATCTTAGATTAATACTAGAATAACTTAGAACTAAAGAGTTATAAACTATTTAGAAAATTATAGTTGTTAGTAGTTTATATTTTGAAACCTAGACCTAACTTTAATATAGTAAAGTATTATTATTCCTTACTATATAATTAACTATTTATATCTATATTAAAGCTTTCCGTAGAAATATTTATACTATTTGATAGATAGTTTTTAAGTAAATATTGTATATTAGTATTATTACAATTCCTTAGCTCTATAATATAAGTAATATAGTACTTTAGAATATAGTATAGGTATCTAGTAGTTTACTAGTATTATAATAGTAATCATCTTATACTTATATAATTCTTTCCTAACTTATTTTTATCTACACATTTTAAATTAAAAATACTAGAAAAAACTTATCTTCATTTTATAGTTGATTTAGAAAAACTAGAAGATTTATATTATAAGTTTTAGTTTTATTATATTATCTTAGTTTTATCAAGAGAAAACATCAAAGTATTTTACAAACTAACTTAGCTGATATTTTAGAATAAAACTAAATTCTAATAAAATCTCTATTCATTTAATATATTATTCCAAGATAAATCTAAAGTTTATAAAATATTCTTAAGTTTTATAATTAGAAAAAGTAATAAGTACTTCTTCTATACTTTATAAATCTACTAACTATAATTTTAAATCCAGTATAATAATTAGTAGTCTTTTATTATAAATTATATTATTCTACTAAATTGAAATAAATCTAGCTAAATAATATATAACTAGCTATAGTATACTATCGTTATTTTCTTATCAAAAAATAACTTTTAAATACTACTCCTCAGTAATTTGTTCTATTATTATATATTATTCTAGATCTTATTAAATAATAACTAATTCTTAAATAAATATAAACTTAAGTATTTCAAATATTTACTAGTATATAATATCCTAGTAAACTAATACTTTTTCTAAATTCATTATATAAAAGGTTCTCTTAAACTAGGAAAGTAAATAATTAAATTATAATAGAAATTCGCGAAACTAAAGAAACTCTAGATATTATAGATATTCTTAGGGACTTTTTATTCTTATATAGTTTTAACGTTTTCAAAATTCTATTAAATAATTTTCTCTACTTTAATAATAAAACTTAGATATTTGATTTATTTTATAGAGATTTTATTTTTTTCTAAATCTAAATATAAACTTACTCTTCATAGCTATTTAAAAACTTACTTATTTTTAATTGTATAAAAATATTTTAGCTTAGAAGTATAGATAAGAATATTATTTAAATAAACTATAATAAGATGATTAACAAAACTTCAAAGTATATTATTAATATAATACTAAAATATTATAAATATACTTATTAACTTAAAAGGAATAATAAACTACTTAAATGAGTTGAAATATATCTAAAAATTAGTTTAATACTTATTTCTTTTCATAATATATATTTTATAGAGAATTATATAAATATTAACTTCTATAAACTATATTACTTTACGTAATAAGTATCATATCTCCTTTATTAATAATAAAAAATGATATCTATAAGTATTAATACTATTAGAAGTATAATGATCTTCATAGAACTACTATTTCCCCACAGATTTTTAATAAGGAAAATAAGTATTTTAGTTATAAATAAACTAACCTAGACCTAATTTTTATCTCTTAAGTCTATTATTTAGGATTAGACTTCAAAGAAGTGTTCCTTTCATATATTATATAATAATCTTTATAATAGGTTTAGCTCTATTCTATCTCAGTTCCTTATAAGTAGATATAATAATTAAGAGATTCCTAATAAATTCAGAAACTAGAAGCTTTATCCTTATTAAAGAATCTAGAAAAGAAATATAAGTAACTAGTAAAATAAAAATTAGCTATTTTAAAATAATACTTAATATAGTTACTAGAACTTTATTAATTTATACTAAATTAGTTACTAACTATTTATATTCCTTTTCTCCTAAACTAGAGATTATTATAACTAGTAACTTAATAAGGTTTATAACTCTATCGATATATATCTCTTTTAATATATTCCTAATAGCTTAAATAGTTAAGCTATTAACTATATTTATCTATTTTCTAGTCCTCGTAAAATCTAAAATTACTTATTAGTATTATAATTATAGTTTTCTAAGGATAACTAGATATACTATTCCTAGGATTATATAAAATTAAGCTTCAAATACTTATTTATTGAGATTAATTTATATTTTAGCTATCTTAGTAATATAAAGTTCTCAGTTAAGTTAATACGTAGGATAATACTTAACTAGTAAAATTATAATAATATAATTAATATAAAGTTCTACTATTTTATAAACTCTTTGGTAACTACTTTATAATAATTATAACTATCATTAATTTAGTTAAACAAAAAGACTTCTTATTTGTTAATATAGAAAGTAAGAAAAGTAACTTATCTATTTATCTCTATATCTCTCTAGTTCTATCATTTACTATACTATTATTAGTAAGAGTTATACTAGTTTACCCCCTAAAGAATCTTTCCTAGAGAACTAGGTTTTTTCCTTCTAATTTATAATCTTTTTTCTGAACATAAAACTTGAATATTAATATTAGAAACTCCTAATAAGTAAGTAAATTATAATTTATATTTTATAATAGGATAATCCTTAGTATTATAATATATATAAGTATTAGCTTATATATATACCTAAATAACTATAAAGTCTACTTAATAAACCCTATATATTTTAGTAGAAAAAGCTAATTAAGGTTTACTAGCTATAGTAATATACCTATTTAACCTTTTATAGTATTAAAAAGTAGTAGTATAGTAGTATTATACTAGTACTAGAATAGTATAAATTACCCCTATACTTATTATCTATATATCCCTATTCTAATTAACTATTAGCTTTAGCTAGGGAAAAGACTATAACTATCTATAGTATTATAATTCTATATTAAAGATCTCGAAGTTTATTATAATTACATAATAGTACTAAATAGTAGTATAATAGTCTATTTAACTAATATTATAACTAATAATAGCTATCCGAATTTAGTAAGAGAGAACNAACTAATAGTAACTATCTGAATTGAATAAGAGGAAACTAATGAGAAATAGTTTAACTAGATATCTGTTATTCAAGAATACTCTTTTATTTAATTTATAGCTAATTTGAACTTAATAGAAAACTTAGTAAATATTTATTTAATCTCTTAATAAAAATAGTAAATCTTTTTGAAACTTTAAATATTATAATATAGGTTTTTATAATACTTAATAAAGTACTAGAAGAATATATTAATATCCTAACTATACTATAATCCTTATATAATATAAAAGTTACTAACTTATATCTAAACTTTAAGTAATAAACTAGTCTATAAATATTACTAGAAGTTTTTAGGTCTCCTAATAAAAACCTAGTTAACTTCTAACTTATATTATATAGTTATCTATTATATAGGAAAATAGAAAATATTAATATTGAAAAGAATATTAATAAAGAATAGCTGTTTCTTTAGAAAAAATACCTATATTACTTATAAAGCTATATTATAATCTTATTAGAACTACATAAAAACTTCCTAGAAGGATTCGTTTTCATCTTCTACTAAATTGCTCTACTACTAATTTATTAGAATCTCTATTAGGAGTTTTAGAGTAGTAGTATTTCCTATTTGTTTTTACTATTTTCTATTTCCTTTATATAGTCTACTATTTACTACTAAGTTAAACCTAAGTAGGAAATTTATTAATATTAGAGGCTAGGTATAAGACATATTTGAGTAGTACTTTCATAATATTATAATAAAATTGAAAAGTTTATATTTAAAGTTAGAACTCTCTACTATACTATAGGAATAATAGCTATATAAAGCCTTGATAGTAATGTCCTATATAAACCCTAAGCCTTAAGTCTATAATACTATTATAAATTAAGTTTTACTTACCTTTAAAATAAAACTTTATACAACTAATAAAAAGGTTTTCTATTATGAATATAAGCTAACTTATAATTTCTATATAAATATAATGAAACGTAATTTACTCTTCATAGTAAGGAATCTTAATATATAAGTTAAATATAACTAATATATAAATAATACTTTTATATATAGATATTTCTAGTATAACTCGAGAACTCTTTATTAAAAAGTAGGTAAGTAAGTAGCCTACATCTAGTAAAGTGATACCTTAGATTAGAGGTATGTATACTAGATATTCTCAGGGAAAGAGGATATAGTATAAAAGGGTGAATAATAGTGTTATTTAGTAGAAGAATATTATTATTAGTTAATCTAAATATATACTAAAAGATAATATAGAAACTTCTTTAATAGTACTATACTTAATTCTAGAATATTCTAATTAGTAATTATTAGAGAATTCTAGTATATAGGCTTATATAAGTTATAATAAATACTAATATTATTTACTAGTAAATACGCTATAAAAATCAAAGTAGAATATTCTAGAGAATATTCAATAATAAATTAAGTACTACTATAAAGTAAATACCTATAGCTTAATATTTTAATATTTCTTATTTTACTTTATAGTAGTATAAGATAAAGAAGTAAAGAAAATGTGATGAATAAATAATATGGTATATGGTTTGAAAGTAAGTTGTTGAAAGGTATATCTATTTCTTACTAGAGTAAAGTATCCGAATATACTTAAATGGAACGGTAAATGTCTTATATAAGTTACTAGAGTTGAATAGTAGCTAGTAGAGTCGTATAGTAGCCTTAGTACTATATATATTCTTATATACCCCCTTAGTAGTAGAACTACTAGAAATACCCTTATATTATTTAACTAATATGCTAAATAAATAAAATAGGGTAAATAGTTTTTAAAATAGATTTTCTAGTATTTGAATAAAAGAAATTGATAAAATTATTATAATTTGTCATATATTTAACTATTTTTGTTATATATTAGTAAGAGTGATTAGTTAGCTGTTTCTAAAATTATTAGTAATCTGATCTTTATATATACTATAAATAAATTGTTTATTAACTTCTAATTTACTAGATTTCTTTCTTCTTTTTTATACTAATATTTTTAATAGTTGCCTTCTTATTTATAGGTAGTATATTTCTGGTAATATGAATTCTATATGTTGGTTTTAGGCATAATAATATATATTAGTTATCGCTGATATTTTAATTATAGGAAAAACCCCTTAAGTTCATTAAGGGAAATATTATTAAACTTAAAAACTAATATAATATTACTAGTAATTTTTTAAAGTATTTAATATTCTTTTCTATTAATTATCTAGTATTAGTATTTGCTAGTTATATTTCTGAGTTAGAATAATTTCTCTTTGACTTTGATCTAAAAAATAACTAAGAATTACTATTCGAAATTATTTTAAGTGTTTTTTGTTTTTTTTTACCTAATAAAGATAATGAGTTATAAATTTGAAATACTTTTCTATATCTTTTTTAGGAAATCTATTTTATTTAGTAATTCTTAAGTGATTTTTTCTTGTTTAAGAAATTTGATTTCTGCTTTTTCCCTTATTTTTCTTTCTCTATTAATATATTTATTATCCTTAGTAATTATATCTAAGAATATTCTATTTTAAAGATTTAAGCCTAACTTAATTTTATCGAGGAAATCTACTTTATTAGTAATTTAAGTTTCCTGGATTAGTATAAAAGTAAATTATTTTATTTAAGATTATTTATTTATCTATATTTTAAAGAATTTCCTAATTTATTAAAATATCTATTACTATCTCCTAAACCTTTTAAGATATTTAAGCTAAATAGTACTATAAAAGGGAGAACTACTTTAACTAAGAATCCTAATACTACTAGTAGGTTAAAGTAATTTTAAAGTTATTTGAGAAAGATATTTACTTTAAAGTTCTTTTTTAATAATAAAGAAGATAATTTAACTAGAAATTTCTAAGAAAAAAAGGAGGTACCTGAGTTTATTAGTAATAATAATAAAATAGAAGATAATAATAAAAATACTGAGGAAGTAGCTAAGTTACCTAAGAAATATATAAAAATAACTATTAATATAATATATAAATTTTTTTAGATTAGAGATTAAAAGGTTTTATTAAAGATTAATAATCTTAAATATTAGCTAGAAGCTACTAAATAATAACTTACTAAGCCTAGCTTTAAAGCTATTACTTTAAAGAGAATTTTTGTGAAATCTATTTTTTCTAAGAAAGGTAAATTAATAGAGAATTATGAAAAATACTTATTTTAAATAAAAGATTTTAGAGATTTATAACTAGTATAAACTATTCTTTATATAAAGTATTATTCTAGTTTTATTTCTTTCTATAGTTTTTACTTTTATACTATTAATATTAGTAGGCGAAACTTGGTTTCTAACTAATATTATTAGTATAAGAATAAGTTAAGGAATACTTATATTCTAGTTTTGAATTATATTTATAAGGTATTTAAGAGTTATTTAGAAACTCTTAAGATCCCTAATACTAATAAGGTAAGTATTTTAACTTAAGATTTTTTATTTAAATCTAACTATTTTTAGTTAAAGAGTAAGAAGATTGATATTATAAAGAAGTTTATTTACTTTAAGTTATAATTAATATAATAGAAAGATTTTAAAATTAATTTTATTAAGAATAGAAATAGGCTAGAATCTACTACTAGAATACTTATTACTAAATAATTTTTTCTAGTTTAAGTATTTTAATTACTTTAAGTTTTTTAGTTTATACTCCCTTTTTAGCTAGTTTAAGCTTCCTAGTTTATACTATTATTTTAGCTAGTTTTGAGTAGCTATATTTCTAGTTTTTTAGTAATAGAAATAGGCTTTCTAGTTAGTAGATATTTTATATTTTAGCTAGTTCCTAGTATATTTAGGACTCCTTAACTAGTTCCTAGAATAATTAAAGCTTATAGATATAGTTATACTTCTAGTTTCGGATAGTTATTTTTTATTTAAGCTTAGGTTCCCCTCTTTTTAAAAGTTATAGTATTGATTTCTATATACTTATCGCTATATCTTACTTATTTATTTAGGGCTTAGAATTTAAGTTCTTAATACTAAGCTAGATAAAAGTTTATCTCGAGAGTTTTATTCTTCTTAAGTAAATAGAAAAGTTCCGATATATTCTTATTTTTTATATTACTACTATAAAAGCTTTCTATTAAAAATAGGGATTAATTTAAATTACTTATTTATATTATTTAAGTAAATAAAGAAATAGTTTTAGGTAGCTTTTTTATTATTTTAGCTAGTTTTAAGAGTATTATTTATAGATCTATAAAGTTAAGAAATACTCTAAATCGTTTAAACTTCGTTTAAGTTAGATTCTTTATAAGTCTATTTACTAGTATTATATTTATAGGTATATAAACTATTTTAAAACTACTTTTCAAGTATTCTTAGTAAAATTATATCTATTAAATATTTATATATTAAAATCTAGTAGATAGGTATTTACTATCTAAGATTACTAATTTAATTATCTAGTAATTATTATAATAGATATTTTAAATATTTTTTAAGTTAAGTTTAATATCTCGAAATAGTCTTTTTAGTATTATAGTTTCTTTTAAGGTATATTTTAGGTTAAGAAGTTTTGTTTTAATTATTAATATAGTTATAGTACTTTATTAAATAGTTTTCTATTAGATTAGGTTTCTAAATAGAGAGATAATATAGTTATAATTTAATTTTTAAGTTTGTTTTTAGTTTACGAATAAAGTGTCTCTAGTAATTAAAAGTATTTAAGGTATTTTATTAATACCCCCTAAGTTTCCGAATTATAGTACTAGGAATCTCGTTTTATAGAAATATTGAATTATATAGTTTATAGTATCTATATATATTTAAGAAGGATTTATAAGGTATTTCGAAAGTAGAGAGTATATGAATGAGATATCTAGCTATATTATAATAGAAGTATAAA
>RYZW01002351.1:0-12452 GCA_004367215.1 Colletotrichum trifolii
TATATTACCTATAACCTTAAAATAGCTATTACTTACTTTACTAGCTACTTACACTTCTTTTATAAATATCTTTAATAAAGAAAAACCTTAGGTTTTCTACTAAATAAAAGATCCCTTAACTATTATATTTACCTAAAGAAAAACCCTAATAAAACTAAGCTAGACTTATTATAAAAAGTACTATATAATATGTTAAGGGAGTACTTCCTCAAAATCTAATACTAAGTAATAAACCTAACAGATAAAAGTTAAATCTAAGCTAGCGTATCTATAATTAAACTATTTATCTTTTTTTTAAAACAAAGTAGAGGGAAATAGTAGTTTTATATAAATTATTATATTCTTAATACTATTAATACTTATAATCATTATTTCTTATTACTAGTTAAAGACATATTATAGTTATTATCTAAAGTAATATAGTTTATAAAAGTTCATATTTATATAGTTTTCTATAAAATTTATATTATAGAGGAAAATAAGTATAAAACTACTTTTTAGACCTATTTTAGTTTATTTAAGTAATTTATTACCTTTTTTAGGCTAATAAGTATACCTATAATATTCTAATACTATATTAATAGTATACCCTAAAGTATTCTTAATAACTATATAATAACTTACTTAGATAATATTTTTATCTATAATTATAAGTTAAAATATAATTATAAAGATAAAATTAAATAAATATTTAAATAGTTATAAAAAGCTAGTTTACACTTAGACCTAGAGAAATATAAATTTTTAGTAAAGTAGATAAAGTATTTAGGTTTTATTATTAAGGTAGGGAAAAATATCTATTATAACCCTAAAAAAGTTAAAACTATCTAGGAATAAGAAATTCCTGAGAATATCTATAATATCTAGAGTTCCCTCAGATTTATAAACTTCTACTTTAATTTAGCTAACTATTTCTCTAACCTAATAAGGTTTTTTATATAGCTAATATAGAAAAGAATACTATTTTACTAAAATACTATATATTAGTAGGTATTTAAAAAGCTTAAACTCATATTTATCTTAGAACTAGTTATAGTTTAATAGGATTTAGAGTAGTATATAGTAATAGAGGTAGATTATTTAGGGGTAGTATTAAGTAATTACCTCTTATAAGAAAATAGAGATAGTATACTATAGCTAGTTATTTATTATTTAACTAGACTTATATTAACCTAATAAAACTATATTATTTATAATAAAAACCTACTAGTAATAATATTATACTTAAAAGTATAATTAGTAGAATTATCAAGTATAGTAGAACTATTTACTATTCTTTCTAACTATAAAACCTTAGAATATTTTATAAACCTAAAACTTATCTTAGAGTAACAAATTAGGTAAATAGAAACCTTATTAGAGTTTAGTTTTATTTTGAAATATTACCTAAATTATTTCACTAGGTACCTTAATACTCTTTTTTAATAAAGCTAAAATAATATAATAAAACTAAAACCTATAATATAAATCTTCTAACTTCTCTAGGTTAACTATAAAGATAAAGAGGGATCCTTACTAATATCCCTTATTTATAATATATAGATAAAAAGGGGTTAGGAAAAAGCTATACTAGTAAAAGATAACTACTAATATACTACTAGTAAATTACTAGAAAAATATACTATATTCTAGAATACTATATTACTATTACTATAAAACTAAATAATTATAATAATACTAATATATAAAATTTAACTAGATATTATTTATTAGGTAGCGAAAATATTGCTTCTAGAAACCTTAATATAAATATAAGTAGTTAATTATATAGTAAGAAGTAATAGTATTCTATTCTATTTAGGCTAGGTTTAGATCCCTAAATATAAGCTACTAATAATAATAATCTTCTAAATAGTCTATAATTCCCTAATCCTAAACTACTCTAGTATTAATTTAATATTTATAGTATTTTCACGGGACTAGTATTAAGATGATATATTAAGGAATATTAAGTATTTTATATAGATATATAATATTTACTAGTATTTATATAAAGGATAGTAATGCTACTAAGCTTTCTTATAATTTCTCCTAATTCTTAATAAATTCTAGTTATAGATTTCTATTAACTTTATAATAGAACTACTATTTACTATAGAAAGTAACCTTATATTCCTTATAATAATTATAGACTAATTATTAAAATATATATAATAAGAAGCTATAATAATTATAACTTTTAAAGTTTATATAGAGAAGTTCTGAAATACTTAGTAGTAGTTTTACAATTTCCCTATATTAATTATTACTAACTATAGATTAGACTAGGTAAGTATTTCTCAGATTATATTATACTAGTTAATAAGGATATAGTAACTTTTATTAATATTCTTCTATCCCTAGATAAATAGTAAAATAGAGAAAGCAATACTTAAGATTTAGGTTTTCCTATAAGTATATATTACTTTCTTATAACTAGACTAGCTAGTTTATATTACTATTTACTAATTAGTATTAAATATTAAAGATTTTTTAGTAATTAGAATAAGTCTAAATAAACTCTTAAATAGATTTAATATTACGCCTATCTTATATTCCGAAATAATAGAGTAAAATATATATATTCTAGCTTAAGATAGGTTTTAGTTTTCTTATTTTACTTTCAAAATAGTATTACTATAACCTAAAAATTTAGGATAGGTTTTAGTTTTCTTATTTTATTTTAAAAATAGTATTACTATAGCTTAAATAGTAATAGTATATATATAGTAGTATAATAAGATAGGTATAAATAAAATATAATAAGTAGCTAAAAAGTTCTAGGTTAAGGATAAAATATAATTATTACTATACTATATTAAAATAAATTAGCTAAATAAGAAACTTAACTAAGTATTATTTAAATATAGGGTTATTAATATATTAAACCTACTAAATATTACTTTAGATATCCTTATAAATATCTACTTGATATTCTACGTTAATTTTATTGAATAGGTAGAAGATAGCTTACTACTATTATAATAATATATAGATATATAACTTAATTCTATCCTAATTCCTACTAAAAAAGATAATAAAGCCTATAAAAAGTATAATATTGAAGAAATACTAGTAGTAAAGAATACACGTAGGTAAAAATATAACTATAATATATTAGTTAAATAGAAAAGTTATAATATTTTAATATTAGAACTTTTAGAGAACTTCACTAATAATTAAGTTGTAATATAATTTAAGTTATAGTATAGGGATATTAGAGAGAATAATAGTTTAATATTAATGTATTAATAGTAGAAAACTATATAAATTACGAATTAAGTAATATAATGACCCCTAGGAGGTATATATAACTAGCTACTAGACTTACTCCTAGGGTACTAGATAAATAAATTAAGTAAAAAGGTTAGTATTATCCTCGTATCCCTAGAACTCCTCTTCTCCCTAGTTATTATTTTCTTCTTCCTCTTCCTTATTATTAGTAATAGTAATAAGGGGTACTTATTTATAGATAGGGTATTATTAGTACTAGGTAGGGGAAATGATTATATAGAAGTAGTAAATAGGCGAGCTAGTTTTAGTAAAGCTAAGGATATAGTTATAATATTAATAAGGTATAGTATAATTACTAGAATATATTATAGTACTTTACTATAAAGAAATTAGTATAATAAAAATAGGGAGAGAGAAAGGGAAAAGTTTACCATTATTTCTATAATACTATTAGAATTAGTAAAGATTTATTTAGGAGTAAAAGTAGGGGTAGAAGTAAGAGTATTTTTAGTATAAGATAAAAGAGTAGTAGGTATAGTAGTAATATAAGTAAAGGCTATTAATTAAATATAGTAGAAGTAGTTATTATAGTATTAAACTATAGTAGAGATAATAGAATAGTAGTATAGTAAAGAGTGATAATATTATTTCTCTTAGAAGTAGTAATAGTAGGGGAAATAATATATTTACTAAGTAAAGTTAAATTATTAACTAAGTAGCTAGTAACATATAACTTAAAACTAGTAGTAAAGAAGCATAAATTTTACTTATATTTATTTTTTAACTTTAAGTATTTATAATAAGAGTAGCTACGACCTAATATATAGGGGTAAGTAATACTACTCCTATTTTATTTTTAATAATAATTCAGGTAAATAGAAATAACTATATTAAAAGGTTAGTTCTCCTTATTATCGGAATTACCTTTAATAATATAGCTATTATAAGTATAAATAGTAGGCTTAGAAAGGGTATAATAGTAAGAACAGTCGTTATCAGGAAAGCTAGATCTAGTAGTAGTAGTAGTTAATATAATAAAAAATGAAATATAGAAAGGGGAAAGAGGGTAAAATAGTAGTAAAGTAGTAGCAAAATAGTAGTATTATAATAGGCGTAAGATAGGAGTTATATAAAACTAGAAGAAAAAGAGTAAAGTTATATATAGAAGGAAAAAGGGGTTTTTTTATAGATTAATAGAGGAGAAATATAGTATAGGATTACTTAGGGTAAATATAATACGAATTTTACTATTAGTAAAACTATCTAATATTAATAGTACCTGAATTTTCTTATTAGTAGGACTATTTAATATTACTAGTACTTAAAGAAGTTATTTTAATAGATTTTTCTTATTAGTTAGGTTAGTCTAAGTAGTTTGAAGTTATAGTTATATTATAAAGCTATTAATATTATATATTATTATAATAATAAAATAGAGGAGTAGTAGGGGGTATATCATAAACCTAAGCCTTAGGGTTTATATAGGATATTACTATTAAAGCTCTATATAACTATTACCCCTATAATCTAGTAAAGAGCTTTTACTGAAAGTATAAACTCTTCAAATTTATCATAATACTATTAAAGTACCACTAAAGTACCTCTTGTGGCTAGCCTCTAATAGTATATATAATAAGAGTATACTAATAAGTAATTTAAACTATATTTTAGAAAGTATAAGAACTTATTAGAACTCTAGAAATATCTCTTATTATTTTAAATATTTAAAATAGTAGTGGGAGTTTCTATTAAGATATTAAAAGTATTATAACTTATTTTATTATACTAGAGAAACTTAGAGAAATATTAAATAGTTTCTATAATAATTAAAATAGTTTTATCTAGGAGTATTAGGTCTAAATAGCTATATATTATGAATATATAGTATTATATATAAGTCTTAATAGGTAAGTAGGCTAGTAAAACTATAAGATTACAAACTTATAGTATTCTAGTAATAGATAGAATATAGTTAACTACTTAACCTTTATATATAGTATTTCACTATTCCTGAAATTATATTTTAGTTATTCTTTTATAGTAAAGTATTCAAGTTTTAGGGATTAGAATATCTCGTAATATATTATAATAGTATTTTAGAAGTATAGATTATTTATAATACTAAAGTAAGTATAGAAATGTATAATTTATACTATTCTATCCTCTTCTATATAATAATATTAGTATTATAGTATTTTGCTTATATATTTAAAAATCTAACTTATTAAGTAATCTTAGTTTAAATACTTATATTAACAGTTTTAAACTTTTAAAATATAGAAATTATAGTAAATTATATAGATTTCTAAGTCTTTCTCTATAAAGTTTATAATATCCCTCGCGTAAATTTCTTTAGTAGTATTAGCTAGGAGTTATTAATTTTCCTTATAATTAATTTCTTTAGGGGTAAAGCTTTTAAGAATAGTTAATTTAGGCGTCTTATAAGCTTATTAGTATTATTTAGTTTTTAGAAAATTATCTAAAAGTAGTTTTTGAGGAAGTTTTAAATTAAAGTTTCGGTAAATTATTATTTTTAAATCAAGGTATTCCTATAGACTATAGGTTTTAGTTTGTACTTAAAAAGTATTATAATAAATAAACTTCCAATTAGTTTTTTTAAGAACTAAAAAAAGGTATCTTTAGTAGATATCTTAATATTAAAGATATATAAACTTAGTATAATATATATCTTTTAGCTTAGTAGCTTTTTAGTATTATAAGACTGTTCATTATTATATATAATTAGGGGGTAAAATCTAGTATATACTCTATATAACTAAATATAGCTAAGTATACCACGCGAGGATTTAATTTAAGTAGTTTAAGTAAGGCGAGGCTTATAGAGATAACGCTACAGCTAAGGTTTATTCTAGAGAAACCTCTACTGCTTAAGTATATTATTCCTAATAATACGGGGCAGGTATACTAGCTACTATAACTACGAAAGGTTTAGCCCCGGATTAACTAGGAGCTAGCTATAATAGTTAGTAGGGGGGGTAAGAAAGCTAAAGTTATACTTTAGAGGGTAATATATCTACTAATAGTCGTAGTAGAGAGCGAACTATTAGCCTCTCCCGAAAAATATAAATATAAATAGATAAGTTAGTTTTCTTAATCCTTATATTAATAAATAATAAGTCTTTTATCTTTATTTATATCAATAGTAATTATAATTATTATAGAATAGTTAGTAAAAAGTTTACGAAATAGTAGAACTTTATATTGATTATATTATTATAGTTATACTAGCTAAGTATTATCCTAAGTACTAACTAGAAGACTTTTATTACTAAAGTAACTAAAGTACAAATTAATTTTGATAAATAAATATCTAAAGCTTCATTCTATATAATCCTAAGAATAGTATATTTAGTTATTTTTAGAAAACTATAATTATAATACTAATAAATTATTTTAGACCTTATAAAAAATAAAATATAGATAAATATAGTTAGTAACTTAACTATCTAAGTTATGAGTAATATATTAAAAGAGATATATATAGATAGATTCATAGACTTTATAAAGTTACTAGCTATAATATCTTCTAGTTTAGGAGAAAAAGGGTATAAACAATTAATAACTAATTTAGTATAGATTAATATAGCCCTAATAACTATATTACCTATAGCTTGAAAAAAACTAATAATTACTTTACTCGCTATTTATACTCTTTTCATAGATTTATTTAATAAAGATAAAGCTTCTAATTTCTTACTTTACTAGGGGTTTTTAACTATTATATTTACTTGAAAAAACCTTAGATAGAATACAGCTAGACGTTTTATAAAAACCTTTTTATAATATACTAAGAAAATACTTCTTTGAGCTTTAATATTAAATAATAGGCTTAATAGAAAAAAATTAAATATAAGCTAGTTTATCCGTAGCTAGAATATATATCTTCCTTATGAAAAACCTTAGGAAAAATAGTAGTTTTATGTATATGATTATATTTTTAATACTATTGATACTTGTAACTATTACTCCTTATTATTAATTAAAGAGATACCATATTTATTATCTAAAATAATATAATTTATAAAGGTTGATATTTATATAGCTTTCTATAAGATCTATATTATAGACAGAGATAAATATAAAACTATCTTTAGACTTACTTTAGCTTATTTAAGTAGCTTATTACTCTTTTTAGGGTAATAAGTATATTTGTGATTTTCTAATACTATACTAATAGTATACTCTAAGGTATTCTTAATAACTTTATTATAAATTATTTGAATATTATCTTTGGGAGGGGCTGATAGCTCGCTCTCTACTACAACTATTAGTAGATATATTGCCCCCTAAAGTATAACTTTAGCCCTCCTACCCCCCCCCCCTACTAACTATTATAGCTAGCTTTTAATTAATCTAGGGCTAAACCCCTCGTAGCTATAACTAGTATACCTACCCCGCGTTAACCTTTTCGTAGATAATAAATAACTAATAACTCCTTCCGCGATAACCTTATACCCTTATACTTTTACGCCCTTATACCCTTATACCTTTATACCCTTATACTTTTACGCCTTTATACTTTTACAGCTACGTATAATTCGAATATCTCGAGATATTTAATTACTACTAACTATAAGCACTCTATTTAAACATTTATTATAACCTCGATATTTATAACTTTAATATCTCTACTAAGCTTTATTTACCCCTAAGATAAAACTTTATACTACTATTATAAAAGTTCTCTACTACTAATATAAATTTACTTATAATTTCTATATAAGTATAGTAAGACTTAACTTATTCTTATTAGTAAATAACCTTAATATATTAATTATAGCTAAAAGCTAACTTATAAATAATACTTATATAGATATAAATACTCTTAGTATAACTAGATAATTTTTAAAACCTGTATAATTATATTAATATAATACTCTAAAATATATAATAACTAGTATCATAGTAGTATATTAATACTAAAATATTATTTAATTAATATTTAATCCCCGATATTATTAGCTTAGTATAATAAATTATAAGTTAATTAGATAATCTTCTTCTAAATATCTATAAATTACTTATTAATTATATATGAGAATACGTATAGTACTAAGGCTGCTATATAACTCTACTAGCTACTATTCGACTCTAGCAACTTATATAAGATATTTACTATTCTATTTAAACGTGTTCGGACGCTTTATTTTAGTTAGAAGAGGATATACTTTTCAATAACTTATTTTTAGACTATATACTATAATATTTATTTATTATAGTTACAAGCTTAGTTATATTTAATTATCTCTGAATTACTTATAATTAATAAATATAAAAGAATTTTTTTGATTTATTTTATTAGTTTTTTAACTTATTACTTAAAAATAGTATATTTAACTATTAGTAGCCTTAATATAATAGTTAAGTTATCTAATAGTTCTAATTTTAACTATTAGTATATTATACTTCACTTCTATATAACTAGCTAAGATAGATAGTAATATATTAATCTAGATATTAAACCTATTTTTGATGTCTCGAAAATATTTAAACTATTTGAATTTAATAAATAGTTTAAATAAGAGAATATTACTTAAGAGAAGACTAAAAATACTATTTTCTATATATTTACTATTCTAGGGATTTTTAATTATTACTTAGTAAATGTTAAGTTTTAAGTAGTTTAAGAATCTAATTATAAAGAGACTAAGAAATATTATAATATAATTTAGATATAAATTAATATTACTATTAATAATAGTTTTCTAATATTTACCTGAATAGAATTTTCTAATAAAAATAATATGTTTTTTTAAGTTTTCTTAAAAATTCTAAAATATTAATATACTTAGAATAATTTAGTTATATAGTAATAAATTAGAATTGAATATAAAAAAGTTTTCAAGAAAGCTAATTCAAATATCTCTAGTCTAGTATAGTATAATAAGTAGTATACTATTTATTTCTAAATAGTTATATATAATATCCTAAAAATCTAGGAAACTTTTACTATTAAAGAGTAGTTTTAAGTGTTTATTTAATATATTTTACCTAATTAAGTTATAATTTAGTATTAGGATATTATTTTAAGAGAAATTCTAAACTTTAAAGTTAAAACTTTAGTTATATATAGAGAGATCCTTATTACTTTATTTTATATTAAAGAGAGTTTATTAAAAAGTTATAATAAAACGCTAGCTATTTTAGCTATTTTTGCGGGAAAGTTAGATATAACCTAAGCTAAACTAAAATACTTATATAATTATAGGAGTTATTTATACTTTTTAGAAGATTATAGATATATTAAGTATGATATTATTAGCTTATATACTAGATTCCCTAATATTTAGATATCTATTACTATTTAAAATAGTATTATAGATAGGGTAAATAACTCTAAGTTCTATACTTTATAATAGAAATTAGCTAAAAAGGGTTAGTTAAACTCTAAAAAATATACTAGTAAAATTAAGGAATTTCTTTGAGATATTATAAAAGCTAAATTAGTTCTCTTAACTAGTAAATCTAGTAGTAGCTACCCCTCTAATTTAATATATATTAGTATTAATCTTATTCTCTTTAAAAAGTTATCTTAAATTCCTTTAGGAGTTTTCTTAATTACTTAAGGATCTTATATACTTTTAAGGAATATTGTCTTTAATAGTTATAAAGCTATCTATATTACTAATTTAATAGATTTCTTCGAGAAGGGATCTTTTAAATCTAATAAAGGAATAGATTTAGTTTAATATAGTTTAGTTGATTTCTTTATAGTTAGATAAAGTAAAAAAGTTATTAAAAATATTTTTAATAGTTTAAAGGGGAAGAATATATTTGATTTAATATTAGATAATATTACTTATATTAAAAACTGCTATACTAATATTATTTTAGAAATTCTATTTCTTAATAAAACTAAGATCTAGTATATAAAACTAGACTATATTTTTAGGTTTAGTTTAATTAAATACTCTATTATTATAAAATAGTTATTTAGAAAGTATAATTTTATTTTCCTCGAATATAATCCTATTTTAAATTATCTTATAGTCTCTTTAAGTATTTCTAGTATTATCNTAGATTATATTCTTAGGTTTAGGTTAATTAAGTATTTTATTATTATAAGATAGTTATTTAGAAAGTATAATTTTATTTTCCTTAAATATAAATTTATTTTAAACTATTTTATAGTTTATTTAAGTACTTCTAGTATTATCTCAGAATTACTAAGTATTCTATTTTCTTAACTATATTTTAAAATAGTTCTCTTAGAATTAAAGTTTAATAATACTTATATATAGTACTTTTAAGTAAGATATCTAGGATAGATTATTTTTAAATATTTAGTTTTTAATACTTAAAAGGTAAAGATTATAAAACTAAGGTAATTAGATTATTTATATTATATAATAGCTTATTTTTAATTAGTTATTTCTAGATAAATCTTAGAGTTATACTTAATTCGCTTATTTTATTATATTACCTAAAATCTATTCAATTTCTTTAGGGTATATATAAGTAACTCCTAGGTTTTTATTATTAAAGATAGGTTTTTAGGTTTTCTTTTCTTATTTATATTATTTAATAAAACTTATAATTTAGTTTTTTAAGTATTCTTAATATTTAAAGGATAAGTAAAGAGATAGAGAAAGGTTTTAATTTATAGAATTTAATAAAATATTAAGAAGATAGTAATAGTAATTAATAAAGAAATTAGTTATTAGAAATAGGTAATAAAATAAGAGATTAATCTTAAGTTATTTCTTTTTTATACTAAAAAGCTAGTTAGAGTGAATAAGTATACTAGAAAAGAACTAATTATTTAAAATATACAAATATAAGAAATTATAAAACTACTATTTGAATTATAAGTAGAGTTAATTTAAATAGTAATTATATTATATAATATATCTTTAAATATTTGAAATAATTAGAGATTACTATATAAAGTTAAAGAAACTTAGTATAAGTAGTATTTTTATTAATAAGTACTAGAATATACTTTAAGTTTTTATCGACACTTATAATTTTATTAGGGATAGATTTATACTTATAGTTATTAAGTATATTTATTTAAGAAATACTATAAATAAGGTATTTTTAAAAAGTTATTTAAAATTAAACTAAAAGGATATATTAGATATTTAGTAAGTTATATTTTAAATATTTATAATTTGTATAAGATTTAGATATTTATTTTTTAGAAGCTTATTATTATTTAAAATAGTAAAATAATAATAAAATAAGATTTTATTTAAAGTATAATTTATATAAAATATTTATAAAAGAAGTTATAAAATTACTAGTTAAGTTAATTACTAAAACAAAAGAAGACTTTATTCTTAAAATACTTAGAAATTTTAAAATAATAAGAATACTTAATAAGGGGATTCTTTTTTACTAGTTATCTTATTAGTACCAGAAGTAGTTTAAGATATTAAATTAAGCCTAGAATTAGTTTCTAAAACTAGCGAGAAAGGTTTAATAATACTTAAACTAATACTTAAATTAATAAAGCTAGTTTAGGTTTCTAATTAAGAATAACTAGATATAATAATTTTAAGTAAAAATTAGAGTTTAAGAAATATACTAATAGTTAGAGAACTAAATAGTATATGTATAATAAAAGATTTAGTTAATTAAGAAAAGATATTTATTTTAATTAAGAATAGAGGTAATTATTTTAAGACTTTTATTTAGTTAATTTAGGGTAGATTAAAAATAGTTCTAGATTTTATTTATTTAAATTAGGATTTTTAACTACTTAGGAACTAGGCTAATAATATAAGAGTAAGTAATAGTATTAGTTAGAACTAGAGATTACTATTAGTAATTATATAGTATTTTCAAAAGAATATAATAGTAATATTTTATATTTTCTAAAATATAAATAGGATAGTTTTACTAGTATTTATTTACCTTATTAATAGTAGAAGCTAGATAAGGTTAGTTTTAATTTCTTAATAGTTTTCCTTATTATTTTAAATATAGTATTAAAGAAAAAAGATTTTTCTACTAAGATTAAACTATATTTTAATTAACTAGTAATACTTCTAAAAACTTAGAAAAATATTACTAATTTATTAGAATTACTATAAATATTCTTTATTAAAATCATAAAAGCTAGAATTATAAAGTTAAAAGAGAAGGGTATTTAGTAAGAAATAGATTACTAAGATATTAGAAGTAAGCTTTTTTTTCTTAAGTAAGTTTTTATTTATAAGATAGATATAAATAGTTTTCTAGAATAGTATAAGGTAAGGATTTATATATATAGG
>RYZW01002358.1:0-13095 GCA_004367215.1 Colletotrichum trifolii
CCCGAGATAAGACTTTATACTACTAATATAAAAGTTCTCTACTACTAATATAAGCTAACTTATAATCTCTATATAAGTATAATAGGACTTAGCTTACTCTTATTAGTAAATAATTTTAATATATTAAGTATAGCTAATATATAAATAATACTTATATTAATATAAGTATCTCTAGTATAGTTAGATAGCTTTTAAAACCCCTATAATTATAGTATTATAATATTCTAAAGTATCTAGTAATGAGTATTATGGTAGGGTATTAATATTAAAATTATAAGGATATACCTTATAGTTTATATAGAGAGCTAGGATAGCTAGGATTAGATTACTATATAAATACAGATTATATAATATAGTAGCCTAAAGTTACTATAAGATACAAACTTCTTATAACTACTACTAGTTAGCTTACTAAGTTAAAGTTTTATAACTTATAGAGACTTATTTTTTACTATTAATCTTTCTTTTACTATAAAACCTTTATAATTCTTTAACTTCTATTTCCTAGAGGAATAAAGCTAGGATTTTAATAATATCTCTATTATAATAAATATCTAGCGAATATATAGTAGTAGTGGTACTAGAAACAATAATCATACTTAAAATTACAGCTATTAAAACCTCTACTAAATATATACTAACTATACTACGTAAACCTCAAATAATAACTATATTACCTAAACCTATAATAACTATAGTAGTACTTATACGCCTCCTTAAATAATAATCCTCTTTTATAGAGATAATATTAGCTTAGTTATCTAGCAGCAAACTATAGTAATACTTATACTATTAATTCTCAAAACTATTAATTATAAGGATTACTTAAAACCCCCTAGTTATTTATACAGTTTCTTTTATAAGGATACTACTTTATATAAAATCAAAGATTAGCTAATAGTAATTCAAGATAGTTACTCTTAAAATTTAGGGGTTTCTATAATATATAAGATTTAGTAAGCTATAATTAAGTTAATATATAACCTATAGACCTAGTAGTATAACTACTAATATACCCTATATAACTCTATATAAGCTAGCTTTATAGTATTTATTCGCTATTCATTAACTAACTTGATATTATAAAAGCTATACCTCTATAGTATACTTTATATACTTCGGTATAAAAGCTAGTCTTTACTGAAGTTTTATACTAAATAGTTCGCTATTTATAAGGTTTTAAGTACCCCTAAGTTAGAGGTTTCGAAGCCTTATATTTTCGCCTTCTTCTATTACTTTTGAATTAGACTTCAATAATACTTATAATACTAGAGATTAAATAATTAGGTACCTAAAATTGTAGCCCTAGTAGCTAAGTATTTATAATAAATATTATATAATATACCTTATAAGGAAAGCTTTAGTAGTATTAAGAGCGCTACTACTAAAGGGTTAGTACCTAAATACTATAATAAGGAAACTAATACTCTAGAAAACTCCTTAGCGAAGAAGTCGCGCCTTAAGGACTACCCCTTATATAAAATATATAGCAAGATAAACTATACTATAACTACTTATTATTATAATAAATTCTATATATTCTACTAGAAACTAGATTACTTTATAAAGGTTTACTATAAATACCTCGCTAAAAGCTCGCCGAAAAGTCCCTAAAGCTATACTAAGCCTAAAGCTATATAGTATAGAAAAGGTATACTAGAAAGTAAATAACCTATTAGTAAATATACGCTAATACTTCGGTAACCTAACTAGCCACGAGAAATCCTATATACCTAATTAATAATAAAATACTTTATAAGAAAAGGTTAGATACTCTAAGTTTAGCCCTAAAGATTTCTAGTTAATATACTAAAATAGTTAGATACTTTAGCTTAGTTTAAAGATTTACGGTTAATATACTAAAGCTTCGCTAATAGGTAGGAGACCTTATATGTTAATATACTTATAGGAAGTATTATTAGCTTAATATAGTAATAAGAGTTTTATATATTAATATCTATATAGGATAACCCTTATATATTAATATATATATAAGAAGAATTTTTTTTATTCTTATAATTACTAAATAGTTAATAAATAGCTAGCGAATATAAAAGTAACTAAATAGTATGTATAAGCTTTAAGGCTTAAAGTTTATAGAGGGGTAGATAATTATAAAGATATACTTTATAGTTTATATAGAGAACTAGGATAGCTAGGATTAGATTACTATCTAAATATAGATTATATAATATAGTAACCTAAGGCTACTATTTAGTTATTTTTACTTTATACCTGGAATAGTATCTAAGCTCTTCACTTTATATATAGATTTATCTATGTATTTTACCCGGTAATAGCATTTATGCTAATACTAGCTTATAACTAGTTAAAATAGTAATAAAATTACCTATTATAGTAGATAATTATACCCCTAGTTCCAATACTTAACCCTATAACAATAGAAGACCTCGTAGTAATAATCTATATAGAAAGAACCTTATCGAGACCAGGGCTTAACATATAAAGCTAAAAGTAACTACTAAGGTTATAAAGTTAAGAACCTTTTTGAACTTCTTAAAGATAGAATAAAATAGAATACCTATAAAAGCCAGGTATTCTATAACCTATTACTCTTCTATATTCTTCATAATAGAACTAAAATCTCCTCGAAATCCATATAACTACCTATAACAAAAGAACTATAGAATAGGTATAAAGATATCTAGCTATAACTATTATAACTAAACCTATTATTTTATCAAAATAAACCTCAATAAAATTATCCTAAATACTACAATTAATAAATAATTTATAGATATTCAAAAGAAAATTATCTAGCTAACCTATAACCTACTATACTAAGCTAATAATATTAGGGACTAGGTATTAATTAAGTAATACCTTAATATTAAGATATTACTATAATACTAGTTACTAGATACCTTAGAATATTATAATAATATAATTATAGAAGTTTTGAAAACTATCTAGCTATACTAGAGATATCTATATCTATATAAGTATTATTTATAAGTTAGCTATACTTAATATATTAAAATCGTTTACTAATAAGAATAAGCCGAGTCCTACTATACTTATATAGAGATTATAAATTAGCTTATATTAGTAGTAGAGAACTTTCATATTAGTAATATAAAGTCTTATCTCGGGGGTAGGTAAAGCTCGGTTTATAACAGGAGATATTAAAGTTACGGATATTAAGGTTGTAATTCGAATAGAGTACCTATAATTAGTAGTAATTAAATGTCTCGAGATGTTCGAATTATACGTTAATAGCTATAAGGGCGTGAGGGCGTAAAGGTGTGAGGTTATTATAGAAGGAGTTATTAGTTATTTATTATCTACGAAAAGGTTAACGCGGGGCGGGTATACTAGCTACTATAGCTATAAAAGGTTTAGCCCTGGATTAACTAGGGGCTAGCTATAGTAGTTAGCCGGGGGGGTAAGAGGTATTACATGTAATTAGGGGGCAAAATCTGGTGTGTATTGTATATAACTAAATGTAGCTAAGCGCGTTACGCGAGGCTTTATGTTGAGTAGTTTAAATAGGGCGAGGCTTAGTAGAGATAGTACTATAGCCGAGGTTTCTTCTAGTAAAAACTTTACTACTTNAGGGGGCAACATATCTACTAATAATCACAATAGAGAACAAGCTATCAGCCCCTCCCTCCCTAAAGCTACTATAAGATAAAAGCTTCTTATAACTACTACTAATTAGTCTACTAAGTTAAAGTCTTATAACTTACAGAAACCTACCTTTTACTATTAATCTTTCCCTTACTATAAAACCTTTATAAAAATATTCTCTAATTAATACTTAGTCTCTAATATTATTAGTTTAGTATAATAGTTTATAGGATAGCTAGATAGCTTTTTCTAAAATATTTATAAGTTACTTATTAATTATAATATTTAGAATAAATTTATTAAAGTTTAGTCTAATATACTAATAGTTTTAATTATAGTAATTATAGCTAAATATCTCTATACTTATCTTATAGTTATTTGTTTATCAATAGCTATATAGATTTCAAGGAGATTTTAAATTTATTTTGAAAATTATAGAAAAGTAATAGATTATAGAATACTTAACTCTTATATCCTTAGATAAATATATTTTATTTTATTCTATTTTTGAGAAGTTTAAAAAAGTTCTTAACCCTATATGATAAACAAATAATATAGTATATACTCTAAAAGTAGGTTATCGAAAAGTATATCTTCTTCTAACTAGAATAAAGTATTTAAATACATATAAATAAAATAGTTATACTTTATATAAACTACCTAAGTTGTATAGTAGCTAGTAGAGTTATATAGTAACTTTAGTACTATATATATTCTTATATACCCCTCTAGTAGTAGAGCTACTAGAAATACCTTTATATTATTCAACTAATATACTAAATAAATAAAATAAGATAAATAGTTCTTAAAATAAATCTTCTAATACTTAAATAAAAGAGATTAATAAAGCTATTATAATCTATTATATATTTAACCATCTTTATTAAGTATTAGTAAAAGTAATTAGTTAGTTCCTTCTAAATTTACTAGTAATCCGTTCTTTTTATATATTATAGAAAAATCATTGATTAATTTTTCACTTACTAATTTTCTTTTTTCTCTTCTATATCAATATTTTTAATAATTACTTTCTTATTTTAAAAGTAATATATATTACTAATATAAATTTTATATATTAGATTCAAGTATAATAATATATATTAGTTATTATTAATATTCTAACTATAAGATAAACCTTTAAAGTCGATTAAAAAGATATTATTAAACCTAAGAACCCTTTTACTAAAATCAAGAAATAAACTATTAATACTAATATTAATCAATACAATATTATTATTAATCTTCTAGAGTATTTTATATCTTTTTTAGTTAGTAATTTAGTCCTAGTTGTTACTTGATATATCCCTAAATTAAAGTAACTTTTCTTAACCCTAACCTTAAAAATAATAGAATAATAGGATTTATATTTACTTTAACTATTTTTTACCCCTATATACTTAATAAGAATAATAAGTTTCAAACTAGAAATACCTTTTTATATTTCTTTCAAAAGACTTACTTTATTTAGCAGTTTATATCTAACTTTATTTCTTTAAATAATATAAGTCCTATTCTTACTTTCTTTTTTCTCTCTCTATTAATATATTTATTTATCTTAGTAATTTTATCTAAAGATACTTTATATCCAAAATTTAAGTATAACTTAATTTCGTCAAAGAAGAAAACCCTATTAGTAATATAAACTTTTAGTTTTAATATAAAAACTAATTAATTCAACTTAAATTATTTATCTATTTAGATTTCTTAGAATTTCTTAATCTATTTAGTTACTTTTACTCTATACATAGAATAGTATCTAAGCTCTTCACCGTATATATAGATTTATCTATAAACTTTACCCGATAATAGTATTCGTGCTAATACTAGCTTATAACTAGTTAAAATAGTAATAAAATTACTTATTATTATAGATAATTATACCCCTAGTTCTAATATTCAACTTTATAGTAATAGAAGACCTCATAGTAATAGTCTATATGAGGAAAGCTTTTTTAAAACTAGCTAGGGCTTAATATATATAGCTAAAAATAACTACTACAATTATAGGATCAATAACCTTTTTAAACCTCTTAAATATAGAATAAAACAGAATACCTATTTCGAGATATAAAAGCTAGGTATTCCGTAATCTATTACTCTTCTATAACTATACTTTTATAATAGAATCGAAATCTCCTCGAAATCTATATAACTACTTATAAAAAGATAACTACGAGATAAGTATAGAAATATCTAGCTATAACTATTATAATTAAAACTATTACTATATTAAACTAAACTTTAATAAAATTATGCCGAATATTATAATCGAAAAGTAACTTATAGATATTTAAAAGAAAGTTATCTAGTTATCTTATTGATTATCATACTAAGCTAATAATATTAGTCACTAAATATTAATTAGATAATACTTTAATATTGATACTTTATTATAATATTAATTATTAGATATTTTAGAGTATTATAATATTATAATTATAGGAGTTTTAAAAGCTATCTAGTTATACTAGAAGTATCTATATCTATATAAATATTATTTATATATTAGCTATATTTAATATATTAAAATCGTTTACTAATAAGAGTAAGCTAAATCCTACTATATATATATAGAAATTATAAATTAGCTTATATTAGTAGTAGAGAACTTTCGTATTAGTAGTATAAAATCTTATCTTAGGGGTAGGTAGGGTTTAGTAGGGATATTAAGGTTACGGATATTAAGGTTATGATTTGAATAGAGTATTTGTAGTTAGTAGTAATTGAATATCTTGAGATATTTAAGAATTATAGATATTAAAGTTATAATAAATATTTAAATAGAGTACTTATAGTTAGTAGTAATTAAATATCTCGAGATATTTAAATTATATATAGCTATGAAGGTATAAGAGTATAAAGGTATAAGGTTATTATAGAAGGAGTTATTCGTTATTTATTATTAAAAAAGTTAATACGGGGTAGGTATACTAGCTACTATAGCTACGAGGAGTTTAGCTTTAGATTAACTAAAGGCTAGCTATAGTAGTTAGTAGGGGGGGTAGGAGGGCTAAAGTTATATTTCAGGGGGTAACATATCTACTAATAGTCGTAGTAGAAAGCGAGCTATTAGCCCCTTCCGAATTTCTTAATCTATAGAAATGTTTATTATTATTTCTAATATCTAAACTTACTAAAATACCTAAACCTAGTAATGTTATAAAAAAAGCTATTTTAATAAAGAAACTTACTACTACTACTAATTCGAAATATGCTTATAGTTATCTAAGGACAATTACTACTCTAAACCTCTTTTTAATAATAAAAAAGATAACTTAACCAGTAATTTTAAAGAACAAAAAGAAATACCTAGATTTATTAGTAATAATAACAAAGTACTCAAAGTTATTACTAATAAAAAAGAAAATAGTAATAAAGATATCGAGGACATAGCTTAATTACCTAAGAAATATGTAAAGACTACTACTAATATAACAAGGAAAT
This sequence comes from Colletotrichum trifolii, assembly GCA_004367215.1. Taxonomy (NCBI): domain Eukaryota; kingdom Fungi; phylum Ascomycota; class Sordariomycetes; order Glomerellales; family Glomerellaceae; genus Colletotrichum; species Colletotrichum trifolii. Next base: position 7,036 of record RYZW01002358.1, read on the forward strand.
CCTTATAGATTAGAGATCAAGAAACTTTATTAGAAATAGATAATCTTAAGTATTAACTAGAAACTACTAAATAATAACTTATAAGACTTAGTAGTAAATCTATTACTCTAAAGAAAACTCTAACTAAATTTATTTTTTCTAAGAAAAATAAAACTGTTAAAAAGTATAAAAACTACTTATTCTAATTAAAAACTATTAGAGATTTATAAGTAATCTAAACTATCTGTTATATTATATATTATCCTAGTTTTATCCTCTTATAAAACCCCTATTTTAATACTATTAATATTAGTAGTTAAGATTTAAGTTCTAACTAATATTACTAATATAAAAATAGCTTAAAAACTACTTATATACTAATCTCTAACTAAACTTATAGAATATTGAAAAATTATTTAGAAGTTCTCTAGATTCCCGATACTAATAAAGTAAATATTTCAACCTAAGATTTTTTATTTAAATCTAATTATTCCTAGTTAAAAAACAAGAAAATTAGTAATATAAAAAGACTTATCCGTTCTAAATGATAATTAAGATAATAGAAGGATTTTAAAGTTATTTTTATTAAAAATAGAAGTATCTTAGACTCTATTACTAGAATTCCTATTATTAAATAACTTTTTCTAGCTTAAATACTTTAACTTATTTAAGTTCCCTAGCTTATACTACTTATTTAGTTTACTTCTAGGAGTTATATCTTTAGTATTTCAGTAATAATAACTAGTTCCCTAATTAGCTAACCTTCTATATTCTAACTACTTCCTAGAGAATTTAAGATTTATAGTTATAATTATAGTACTTTCCTTTGTAGCTTTAAATAGTCTTAGTATTTAAGATAAGTTTAAGCTCTTATTTCTATTCTCTTTAAAAGCTATAATTAGTATTTAATACTTATAGGGTTATATTAAAGGTCTCTGATCTATTTAAAGTCATATGCTTCTCCGGGACACTTTAAAAGTAGTTATACCTAGTTATCAGCTCTTACCTTATTTACTCTATAGATACTACTAGTTCTGAGGAACCGTTTAAATAGAGAAAATCTTAAGTAGTAAATACGGTTAGTTAATATGATAAGTAATAAATAGGGAAAGTATAGGCTTATCCGTTATAGTTACTCTTTAAAAATTATAGTTATATAATACTAATACTAGCTAGCTAGTAGTAATTACTACTAGCCGTTACTATTAATAATTACTAGCTATTAATATTAATAGCTATTAGTAAGCGCTAATAGCTAGTAGTAGTTACTATATAGTTTATATAATTAGAAGGTATATATATACTTACTAGTCACGCTTACCCGCCGTAAGATTCGAACCTACTACTCTTACTATAATAGTAAAAGCTAGCTAGACATTAAACTACTACGTTAAGCGGGAATTTAATACTTATATAAATCAATTTCTATATATTTATTATAATATCTTACCTACCTATTCGAAACTTAAAGTTTAAATAATTAGTATTTAATTAAATAAAGATTTATCTTAAAAGTTTTATTTAATAGGAAAAGTTAGAGGAATTCTATTATATTCTTACTTTTTATATTATTACTATAAGAACTTTTTATTAAAAATATAGATTACTCTGAATTAGCTATATATATATTTAAACAAATAGAAAATTACCTTAAATAGTTTCTTCTATTATTTTAGCTAGCCTTAAAAATGTTACTTATAGATCTATAAAATTAAGAAGTATTCTAAATTATTCAAACTTTGCTTAAATTAGATTCTTTATAAATCTATCTACTAGTGTTATATCTATAAGTATATAAACTACTTCGAAATTACTTTTTAAGTATTCCTAATGAAGCTATATCTATTAAATATCTATATATTAAAGTTTAATAGATAAGTGTTTACTATTTAAGATTACTAGTCTAATTATTTAGTAGTTATTATAATAGACTTTCTAAATATCTTTAAAGTTAAGCTTAATATCTTAAAATAATCTCTTTAGTACTATAGTTTCTTTTAAAATATATTCCAAAATAAAAAATTCTATTTTAATTATAAATATAATTAAAATACTCTATTAAGTAACCTTTTATTAGATTAAGTTTCTAGATAAAAAATAATATAGCTATGATTTAATCTTTAAATCTCTTTATAATTTAGTAATAAAATATTTCTAGTAATAAAGAATATTTAAAGTATTTTAATAATACCCCTTAAGCTTCTAAACTATAATACTAGGAATCTTATATTATAAGAATACTAAATTATATAGTTTATAGTATTTATATATACTTCAAAAGGATTTATAAAATATTTCGAAAATAAAAAATATATAAATAAGATATCTAGTTATATTATAATAGAAGTATAAAGAATTAAACTAACCTTTATCTAGTACTTATAAATCTCCTTTAATATAGCTTAACTAGTATTTATAGTAAAAATTACTACTAGAAGTAGTATTATTAGAATTAAGCTATAGTCGAGATTAAAATACTTAGTAATTTTAGTAATATATATATTATAAACTAAATAAATCTTATANTATTATTAGAGTTAAGCTATAGTCGAGATTAAAATACTTAGTAATTTTAGTAATATATATATTATAAACTAAATAAATCTTATAATACTTATAATTTCTAACTACTTAAACTCCTAAGAAATACTTAATAGGACCTTATGTTTTAAGTTTATAAGTATATTCAATGCTTTTAATAATCTTATAAACCTCTTTCTTAGCTATTTTATTATAGAAGAGAAGAATATTATCTATGTAGAATAGGATAAAAATACTTAAACTCTTATTTATAAATGAATAAAACTCCTCTAAATATAACTAGAAGCTTAATAACTTAAAAGTAGTATAAAAGGTTTTATATTCAAGAAAACATATATCTCGAAATCTAAAAAAAAGTATATTCGAGTTCTATATAATACTTTATAACTTTAAATCTATCTAGTAATTTAACTATTAATAGGAATCTATTAGAATTCTTTACAGTATTTAGAAATATATTAGTAATATCAAACTAATAAACCTTAAAGTTAAACTATATTTTAATTATTATAATTACCTAAAAGGTTCAGGTAGATAATATCGCTATATATATAATTAATAATAGATTAACTAGTTATATATCTTTTTATATATAAATCCTCACCTTATATTATTCTAGCAAACTATCCATATCTATCTTATAAATAAAACCTTACTTAAGAAAAAGAGGTTTAGATTTAGTATTTTAGTAATCTATTTCTTACTAAATACTTTTCTCTTTTAATTTTATAATCTTAGCTTTTACTTTTTTAATAAAAAACCTTTATAGTAATTATGATAAACTAGTAATATTTTTCTAAGTTTTTAGTAATATAACTAGTTAATTAAAATATATTCGAATTTTAATAGAAAGATCCTTCTTCTTTAATACTATATTTTAAATAATAAAGGAAACTATTAAGAAATTCAAACTATCCTTATCTAACTTTTACTACTAATCAAATAAATAAATACTAGTAAAACTATCCTATATATATTTTAAAAATATAAAATACTACTATTATATTCTTTTAAAAGTATAATATAGTTACTAATAGTAAGTTTTAGTTCTAAATACTATTATTATCTATTTTCATATTATTAGCCTAATTAATTCCTAAATAGTTAAAGATCTTAACTGAATTAGTTAAAATCTAGAATTATATTTTAATTTATTGTAATTAACTAAATAAGAATCTAAAAATAATTACTCCTATTCTTAGTTAAAATAAATATTCTTTATTAGTTAACTAGATCCCTAATTTTAAATATACTATTTAGTTTTCTAGTTATTTATATATTTCTTAAACTCTAATTTTTACCTAGAATTATTATATCTAATTATTAATTAGAAACCTAGATTAGCTTTATTAGTTTAAGTATTAGTTGAAATATAATTAAATTTCTCTTATAAGTTTTAGAAACTAATTCTAAACTTAGTTTAATATCTTAGGTTATTTCTAGTACTAATAAGATAACTAATAAAAGAAAAGTCTCCTTATTAGGTGTTCTTACTATTCTAAACTCTCTAAGTATTTTAAGAATAAAATATTCTTTCTTTTAGTAATTAATTTAACTAGTAATTTTATAACCTCTCTTATAAATACTTTATATAAGTCTTATTTCAAATAAAGTCTTATCTTATTAAATTTAATATTTCAAGTAATAATAACCTTCTAAAAAGTAAAGATCTAGATCTCATATAAATTATAAGTATTTAGAGTATAGTTTATTAGATATTTAATATATCCCCTTAATTTAACTTTAAATAACTCTTTTAAAATACTTTATTTATAATATTTCTTAAATAAATATACTTAATAACTATAAGTATAAATCTATTCCTAGTAAAGTTATAAATCTCGATAAAAACTTGGAATATATTCTAATACTTACTAATATAAATACTACTTATACTAAACTTCTTTAACTTTATATAGTAATCTCTAATTATTTTAAATATTTAGAAATATATTATTACTAGTTGTATTTGAAGGTCTCTGATCTATTTAAAGTTATATACCTCTCGGGACCCTTTAAAGGGAGCTATACCTAGTAGTCGGCTCTTACCTAATAAACCCTATAGATACTACTAGTACTAAGGAACCGTTTAAATAGAGGAAACTTTAGGTAGTAAATATAGTTAGTTAATATAATAGCTGATAAATAGGGAAATATATTATAAAAGGAAAGTATAAGCTTATTTATCGTAATTACTCTTTTAAGGATTATTGTTAGAGGCTAGCTACGAGAAGTGCTTTAGTAGTGCCTTAATAGTGTTATAATGAACTTGAAGAGTTTATACTTAGGGTGAAAACTCTTTACTAGACTATAGGGATAGTAGTTATATAGAGCTTTAATAGTAATATCCTATATAAGCTTTAAGGCTTAGGTCTATAATATACCCCCCGCTACTTTACTACTTCGTTACTATAGTAATATGTGATATCTATAGCTTTATAGTATAACTATAATCCTTAATTACTTAAGCTAGCCTAATTAGTAAAGGAAATCTACTTAAGATAACTTCTTTAAGTACTACTAATATTAGGCGGTCTTACTAATAAGAAAATTTAGTTACTATTAATATTAGATAATCTTACTAATAAGAAAATTCGTACTATATTTACCCTAAGTAATCTTGTGCTATACTTTTTCCTCTAACTATCTATAAGAAGCTCTTTTCCCTCTTTTTATATATAGCTCTACTTTTTTCTTTTTAGTATTATATAACTCCCTTCTTACCCCTATACTAGTACTATCAAATTACCGCTTTTTTGCTTTCCTTTTCTTTTTCGCGTTTTGTTTATTACTATGTTGACTACTACTATTACTAGATCTAGCCCCCCCAATAATAACTTTTCCCGCTATTTTACCCCTTCTAAGCTTACTTCCTACGCCTATAGTAGTTATATTATTAAAGGTAATTCTGATGATAATGATAATTAACCCCCTGAAATAGTTATTGATACATGCTTAAACTATTATATAAAGTAAAATAGGAATAGTATTACTTATTCCTATACGCAGGGTTATAGCTACTCCTACTATAAGTATTTATAAATAAAAAATAAGTATAAGTAGGGATTTTATTTTTTTGCTATAAGTTCTAGGTTATATATTACTAGTTACTAAGTTGACTATTTGGTTAAAAAAGATAAATATATTATTTCCCCTACTATTATTATTTCTAAGAAAAATAATATTATTACTTACCGCTATATTACTATCTTATCCCCTGAGTTCTCTACTATAGTCTAATACTATAATAACTACCTCTATTATACTTAATAGGAAACTCCTACCTGTATTACTACTACGTTTACTATTCTTACTTCTCGCGTTAAAAGTACTCCTACCTCTACCCCTATTTTTACCCCTAAGTAGGTTATTACTAGCCTTGGTAGTATTATGTGAATAATAGTAAGTCTCCTTTTTTTTTTTTATTATACTAATTTTTTAGTAATAAGGTACTATAATATATTCTAGTACTTGTACTATACCCCGCTAATATTATAGTTATATCTTTAGCTTTACTGAAACTAGCTTACTTATTTACTA